>CAEFZY010041715.1:0-12194 GCA_903066815.1 Brachyrhaphis roseni
TGACTGAGCTTCTCACCCTATCTCTAAGGGAGAGCCCAGCCACCCTACGGAGAAAACCCATTTCAGCCGCTTGTATCTGCGATCTAGTTCTTCTGGTCATGACCCAAAGCTCATGACCATAGATGAGGGTAGGAACGTAGATCGACCGGTAAATCGAGAGCTTCGCTTTTTGGCTCAGCTCTCTCTTCACCACGACGGACCGGTACAGCGCCCGCTTCACGGCAGACGCTGCGCCAATCCGCCTGTCGATCTCCCGCTCCCTTCTTCCCTCATTCGTGAACAAGATCCAGAGATACTTGAACTCCTCCACTTGGGGCAGGACACCCCCTCGACCCGGAGAAGGCACTCTACCCTTTTCCGGCTCAAGACCATGGCCTCAGATTTGGAGGCACTGATCCTCATCCTGGCCGCTTCACACTCGGCTGCAAACCGCTCCAGTGAGAGCTGCAGATCACGTCCCGATGAAGCCAATAGGACCACATCATCCGCAAAAAGCAGAGATGATCAGCGGTGATCGCATCGGCCTTGGGGGCCATGAGCAGTATGGCCTTTGTATTGCGCCTCTGTGGCCTTTGGCAGTGGGGGCGCAGATGGTCTTTGGACCGTTTTCTACTTTTCTACTCCGCCTCTGCATAGTCCATTAACATTATGCACATCTTTATTACTGTTAACATTCACTAATCTACCTGCTCTAGTATTTTATTTTTTATCTATTGTTATCTATTTCCTATCTATACTCTTATCTATTATTTTGTCTGCTGTGTGCAATGTCTTGTTTTTGTCTGAAGCTGCTGGGACCTTGAATTTCCCCCTGGGTATCAATAAAGTATCTATCTATCTATCTAGATGCAATCCTAAGGCCACCAAACGGATCCCCTCAATACCTTGGCTGCACCTAGAAATTCTGTCCATGAAAGTATTGAACAGAATCTGTGACAAAGGGCAGCCCTGGCTGAGTCCAACTTTCACCGGAAACGAGCCCGACTTACTGTCGGCAATGCAGACCAGACTCTGACACTAGTCATACAGGGACCTACAGCCCGTATCAAAGAGCCCGGTACCCCATACTCCCGGAGAACCCTCCACAGGGCTCTCCGAGGGACACGGTCGATCGCCTTCTCCAAGTCCACAAAACACATATAGACCAGTTGGGCGAACTCCTATGCACCCTCCAGGACCATGCTGAGGGTGTAGAGCTGGTCCAGTGTTCCACGACCAGGACGAAAACCACACTTCTCTTTCTGAACTCGAGTTCGACTATCCTACAGACCCTCCTCTCTAGGACCCCTGAATAGACCTAGCCAGGGAGGCTTAAGAATGTGACCCCCTATAATTTGAGCACACTCTCCGGTCCCGCTTTTTGAACAGGGGGACCACCACCCCAGTCTGCCAATCCAGGGGAACTGCCCCCGATGTCCATGCGATATTGCAGAGTCGCGTCAACCAACACAACCCTACAACACCCAGAGCCTTAAGGAACTCTGGCCGAATCTCATCCACCCCCAGGGCCCGGCCACCGAGGAGCTTTTCAACCACCTCGGCGACCTCGTCCCCAGAGATTGGAGAGCCCGACCCAGAGTCCCCAGGCTCAGCTTCCTCAACAGAAGGCATGTTGGTGGGATTGAGGAGGTCTTCGAGGAATTCCGCCCACCGGCCCACAACGTCCCGAGTCGAGGTCAGCAGCACACCATCCCCACAATAAACAGTGTTGATGCTGTACTGCCTCCCCCTCTTGAGACGCCGGATGGTGGACCGGAATCGCCTCGAAGACGTGCGGAAGTCTTTTTCCAAGGCTTCTCCAAACTCCTCCCACACCCGAGTTTTTGCCTCAGCAACCACCTGAGCTGCATGCCGCTTCGCCTGCCGGAACCCATCAGCTGCTTCCGGAGTCCCATAGGCCAAAAAGGCCCGACAGGACTCCTTCTTCAGCCTGACAGCATCCCTCACCGAAGGAGTCCACCAACGGGCTCGAGGGTTGCCGCCGCGACAGGCACCGACAACCTTGCGGCTTCAGCTCCGGTGAGCCGCCTCAACAATGGAGGCGCGGAACATGGTCCACAATCGAACTCAATGTTCGAGTGGACCACCTCCCCCAGAATGTGTTTGAAGTTCTGCCGGAGATGGGAGTTAAAGCTCCACCTCACAGGGGATTCCGCCAGACGTTCCCAGCAGACCCTCACGACACGTTTGGGCCTGCCAGGTCTGACCGGCATCCTCCCCCACCACCGGAGCCAACTCACCACCAGGTAGTGGTCAGTGGACAGCTCCGCACCTCTCTTCACCCGAGTGTCCAGGACATACGGTCGCAGATCCGATGAAACGACGACAAAATCGATCATCGAACTGCGGCCTGGTGTGCACAGGACAAGTGCACACCAGGACATGTGTGCACTTGTCCTGGAGCCAAGTGCACACATGGACACCCTTATGCCTGAACATGGTGTTCGTTATGGATAATACGTGATGAGCACAGAAGTCCAGCAACAGAACACTGCTCGAGTTCAGATCGGAGGGAGCGTTCCTCCCAACCACGCCCCTCCAGGTCTTGCTGTCACTGCCCAAGTGAGAGTTGAAGTCCCCCAGCAGAATGAGGGAGTCCCCAGGAGGGGCACTCTCCAGTACCCCCTCTAAGGACTCCAAGAAGGGTGGGTAACCTGAGCTGTCGTTCGGCCTATAGGCACAAACGACAGTCAGAACCCGTCCCCCCACCCGAAGGCGGAGGGAGGCTACCCTCTCGTTCACCGGGGTAAACTCCAACGTACAGGCGCTGAGATGGGGAGCAACATGTATGCCCACTCCTGCCTGATGCCTCTCACCATGAGCAACTCTTGCATTTTAAGGAACTAACTGCTCGTTAGTTTTCGGCTAGTTTTAAGGCTCCTGGTCCTGGCAACCCCCAATGTTCTCCGTCTGCCGCCAGCGTCCCCCAAGGCTCCTGGTCCTGGCGACCCCCGAAGATCCCATCAAGAAATTAAAATATCCAGGATGGCAGCCAATATGTTCCAGAGTGATACAGCTCAACCAATATATTCCCAACTCTTCCCAACACATTTGGTCTTGGGCTTTCTTCTGACCTTTTGTCTGGGGTCTCTTCACTTGGGGCACCATCCTTTGATTTTGCTGCCATCCTGTTGTTTATACTTTGGAGTTTTTCGTTCAAATGAAATATTTCCCTCTTGAGCTGTTGATTGTACAATTCCAGCTTTTCAAGTTCTTCTGATGTGTCTCTCAATGTGGCCTCTGCATTTGTTTTTGTCGTATTTTGCGTCCGTTCCGGGATCACTTTTAGTCTTACCATCACGCCGTTATAACTTTTCAGTTGTTGATTGCTGATCTAGCTTCTTGCAAATTAAAATCGAGTTTCCTAATAAGTTCTTTGTTTTGTTCATGTTGGCTGGTAAGCATCTCATTTTCTGCTTGTAAACTCCTGGCATCTTTGCCGGTGAGGTGCTCCAGTTCTCTCCTCAAGTTTTCGACGGTGTTTTTAAGCCGTGCATTTTTTCCCTCCAGCTTTTCCTGGTTCTTCTCCAAATCTTTTATTTTACTTGACAATAAATCGTTTTCTGCCATCATGCTCAGTAATTTTTTTCCGCCATTGTTGTCTGTCGCTCCTAAATCTTCAAATAAACCTCTCCGTGTTTGTTGCTCCTGAATCTGCAAATGAATCTCTCTGTGGGATCTGGGAATACAGACGTCACAGACAGGACAAGTGATATCACTGCTTCACATCAAAGCCACAAGAAGTCTGTTGCGTGTGTGGGAGGAATCTGTCGTACCTTGTGGTAATGCGCATGCGCACATCGATGCTACGTCGCATACTGCTTACTCAGCTGATTTCTTATCAATACATCCTACCTGTGAAAGTTTCGTTTCGTCTGTTTTATTCCGTCGAAGATTAAGATAAGCTTTATTTAATTTATACCTGGTTTTATGATGCTGTCTCTATATTTGAAAAATATTTTAGTTTAATAACACTCTTTTATTAAATAACGCAACCCCGTTCCAGACACACTCAAACTGAAATACGCCCCCAGGTGGCGACAAACAGGAAAAGATAAATGGCGCCTACATTAAATACTTTTAAAAAGGTAGGATATTCTTATAAAAGGATTAGTGCAAACAAATGCGTTAGCTTTTTATTTAAACGGGTAGGATATTCCTTCATCTGATTATCCTACCCGTTTAAAATGAAAAGCTGTAGATGTGTGCACTAATCCTTTTACTAGAGTTCACAGGTTTTCTAACATCAACATCAGACCTACGTTTTTATTTACAAACCAGTGTATGAAAAAATATTCCTGCCCATAATTTGATAGAGAGAGCAGATCCGCCCTCCTCCTCCTCCTCTCCTGAACAACATGGAGGCAGAAACTGAGTCATTATTAGACTGAGGGCAGCCAGACTTGTTTATTTTGATAAATTATTATATTTAGCTAAATATTATTGCTGAGGGACGCAAGCAGGCCTTCTGACATACAGATAAAATAAAAAATTGAAAAAAAGAGGAAACACTTCAGTTCGAAAGTTGTCTTTAGCAGATCTTGTCATCGTCACACCAAGATGTGAGTTTGGTCAAATTAAAAATAATAATAATGAAGAATTCTCCATGGTTGACATCACTACGCTGACGTCACTAGGTCACGTGATCACGCGGGTCAGAGCTGCAAGCAAACAAGGCTGACCGAGCGTGGTAATTACTCCTGCAATAACATGACTATTATTTTCTAAAGACTAATTCAATGTTTCCAGTCCTTTTAGGTAGTTATCAAGGAAACACACTGATCAGTTTTGGTCAATTAGACCAATCAATAAAGTCTGAAAATACAAACATTCAACCATTTTAGCTAGATATGAAACGTACTTAAATTTTGTACTTCTCCAGAGTGAGAAGTATAGTAACAGCCACAGTCTTTCTTGTCTTGTACTGACTGCTGCTGATCACCGTCAAGCTTCATTTCATGCTGATCCAGGGGGTTCAGGGCAAATGTGAGCTTTTTGGTCAGGGAGTGAGAACATTTGATTTTTACTGCTAAAAACAATTTTAGAAAACACAATATAATTAATTTTGCAATTGACAGGGTCCCATTTTTTTAAATTTCTATGAACAACAACAAAAAAGCCCCTCAAACAAACAAACAAAAATTGTTTGTTTGAGGGGACCAGGGCCCCTTGTCGGTCAGGGGCCCTTGGAATTGTCATAACTTTCTCCCCCTATACGGCGCCCCTGGTCTGACTTGGCGGCAATAAGCTCAGACTCCAAGGCAGAAATATTTAGGCTAAGATACAAACTCCCAAAGAGGACTGAGAATCTTTCAGAATATGGGCCCATGTCTTTCCAAAAACAATGTACAAATTACATCCCATTTGATGGGGAAACAAAGCAGTCAAACTGTTATATTGGACCTTTACTTAGAAACAGCTAAAGCATTTAGCTGATGCCAACACAGCCTTATTTCACCAAACATCGCTCGTCATAGCAAGACTTGCTTAGTTGACACCCAATGTTTACCCTGGGTTATGGTTACCAAAACTAAAGATGTTATTAGGTTACTTCTTCCCAGAGGGCCAGGTTGGATTAAATAACTTTTAATGAATAAAACCATAACTGGAAAACTACTTTCTTACTGACTCGGGTACTCGGGTTGTCTTTGTGTGATACAAAAACCAGTTTGATGTGTGAAATAAAAAATTAAATCTGAATAAATCTGACATGAGAAGTTCCTCGTCTGTAAAAAAAAAAAAAGGGGGGGGGGAAATCCTCAGCTACTCCGAACAAAAAATATGACAATAATTTCAAACTTCAATTTTTTTTTTATTATTTATACATTCACCACTGATAGGCGTACTTAAAGAATTAAAAACAAAATGAAATCTTTGTACTAAAATGATAAAATAACGATTAAAAAAAAAAACAATATTAAAACCATTGGTGGGAAAACATATAATGCGATCTCCTCTCTCAGGCCTGTATTGACAGGAGAACTGGATGGGAGGAGGAAAAGATGGAAAGAGGTTCAACGAGGACATAATCCGAGCTCATGTTAGTCGTGACGGATTCTCTCCCACAGAGAATGATCTCAGCTCTTAACAGAGAAACAGGAACACTGCATTGTCTTAGTAGTTTTTACACTAAGTCAAAAATAATCCAGAGCTGCCTTATTTAAAGACTTGATTTTGCAGATATTTTAAGTCTGTACAAAATGCCAAACAGGGATTTTTCTGATATTTTCTGATTTCTGCGAGCAAGTGCGCAGACCAACAAATTTTCTCTTCAGGCAGAACTGGCAAAAAAAAAAAAAAAAAAGCGTAGCTTTTGTACTACATGCAGCAACAAAGGAAGTCCTCAGCAAGTTGCTGAAACCCAGAGGAGTCAACTGCTGCTTAAAAAAAAAAAAAAAAAAGTATAATCAGCATCTAGACTTCGAAGAAAAAGTGGACTTTGTAGTAGTTTGAAACTGTCCAGTGTGCCGTTCTGCTACGCGATCAGGACGAAAAACTGACAGAAAACATCAGCGAAGGCATAAAGGAAACAATCTGAAACCTCAACCGGATTGAAAACAACACTGCAAAACATCACGGTCTCCTTAAGCATGACTGTGGCCTTAGATGTGCTTTAAAAAAAAAAAAGAAAAAAAAAAGTGACGCTTTTGAGAGATGGGAAATGACATCAGTTGGTCCTCTGTTGGGTCTTTGTTGTAACAAAGTACATGTAGTGAAAGGCAAATGCAGGAGCGGCGGTCTCCATGGCAGTCCGGTCAGCGCCTCCTGTCTCTTGGTTCGCTCCGGCTGCGCGAGCGCCGGCTCGAACCTGCTCCACCGCCACCGGATCTACGGTACCCGTCCCTGCGTTTGTCGTTCTCCCTCTCCCTGTCTCTTTCCCTGTCCCGGTCTCGACCTCGGTCTCTGTCCCTCTCCCGTTCTCGGTTCTTGTCCTTCTCACCCTCGCTCCGGTTTCCGGCAGAGGTGCCCGCGGCTTTCGTTCTCTCCTTGCGCTCTTCCTCCTTTTTTTTCTCCTCCTCCTCTACTTCCTCTTTTCGTCTTTTCTCACGCTCTTTCCGCCGTTCCTCGCGCTCCTTTACCTCTTCCGCTCGAGCCGCTTCTCGCTGAAGAAACTAAATTGAGAAAAGAAAAAAAAAGCCGAAAAAATTTTTGCATTATGCTACATGTTTTACTCAGTAAAGTGACTTGAGAAGCCATGAAACGTTAAATTACAAATATATACCTTAAAATATTAACTTTCCCATAGTTACAGTTTATTTTTACTGACAAGCACTGGAAAAAGTCCAGAACATTTTGTTCTAAAATCTCCTTTAAAGGAGAAGTTTAGTATGAGAAATGTATCCTTTAATAAGTTAATATGTGATAGTCGCACTAAAAAAAGCAAAGGTAAAAAAAATAAGAAAAAAGAGAAAAACAATTGGACGTTTATTTTTCAAGTATATTCAATGAGTCAGTTATCTGTGAGTCTTACAACAAATCTAAAGACTAAACTGTAGCTTCACTGCAAAAACACAAAATCTTATCAAGTTTGTTTAGTCCAGTTTCTAGAGCAAATATCTTAGTACATGTGAAATAAGACAAAATTAACTTACAAATAATTTAATTTAAATCAATATTTCCTTAGCATTGATTTTTTTTAAAAAAAGTATTAGTTCGACTGGCAGATTATTTCACTTATGGGAAAAATATCTTGTTACAAGTATGATCTGTCAGTGGAACTATAATATTAAGGAATTATTTACTGAAAAGCTCCTATATCTTGCTGAAAAGTTACTTGTAAGTTAGTTTTGTCTTAATTCACATATTCTAAAAACTTAGGTCAAACATACTTGGTCAGTTTGTGTTTTCGCAGTGGATTTATTATGTGTTAACAGCTCAAAAAAGAAAGCAATCGGCTGAGTTTTATTTTGGAATATCGGAATGCCATATTTTTTAAATTGTTGTAATAAAAAAATTGTTAAGAAAATCTTTCCGCTTAAACTTTCCAATTGTTATGTTGATTAAAATTCAAACAAAATACGCTAAAGGCTGTGTTTGTAAGGCAACAAAAAGAAAAAAAATCAGCGTAAAAGTTGGCCTGTGGAGCGTCTCTCACCTGCTCCTCTGTGAGGGGCAGCCAGTAAATGCAGGGAACCGCTTTAGTTTTGCGGAACAAATCGTCCAGCAGCTTTGCAGGAGGATCCTCGGCTATTTTGAGAAAAAGAACAGAATGTCAACAAGAATTTATCATCGACCACACCGTGTACAGGTTGAAGGATCTAACATGAGCCATCCTCCTCTCACCTTTCTTTTCCATCTTCTTCTCCTTGCTCTTCCCCCTCTCTTTTCGCCGTCTCTCTCTGGACTGAGACCTTCCCGGGCCGCCCTCCCTCTCCTCTCCGGGTTTCCCAAACTCTTTCACCTTGTCTCGGTCCCACTCTCGCTCCGCCCGCGCCCGCTCTCTGCGCTCCATCTCCCGCTCGCGCTCCGCCCACTGGTCCCGCTCGGGGAGAAGCGACGGCAGGCCCGCCGTCCGTCCACGTCCCGGGGCGGCGGGTCCCGTGTCCTCTCCTCCTCCAGGTCTGTCGCCTGCTCCCGAGGAGTTTTTCTGGTAGTCCAACTACGAAGCGGAGACACATGTTTCCATTACAAATGTGCTGAAGATTTTGTCGATATTTTTCTAGCAGTGAAAAAACACAATTTCAAAATTGCGTTGCTTCCGTTGAGTAAGAAACGCAATGAAAATCACATATGAATAAGTTTGGTGCTAAAAATAAAAAAATTATACAGTGCCATCATCCTCCTACCACTTCATGTCGTGTCCTTCATCTATTCTGCCAGTAGTAACATCCGGTAGTTGATCACGACTCGTGTGATGCGAAGAAAAAATGCTTCCTTTGCAGGTTTGCAAAACAGGCCAATTTCGATACTGAAAAACCACCTCATCCTAACGCCAAAACGTTTTTCGAAATTGCCGTGGTTCCACAAAGCAAATTTATTTTCGGAATTCCAATTGATTAATGGAAACTCAGTCACTGCAACCTAAAACACCGACTAAATCGACTCTTACCTCATCCTGCTGGCAGAAGTCTACTCTGAGAACCTTCGGGTTGCTCTGAGGCCATTTCACTCCATGAAGAGCTGCCCGGGTAGCAACCGCCTCCTCGGTACTTGAGTACTACGAAGAAAGATTACAACAAAATAACAAAACTTTCAAGAACCACAATCGGGCTCAAAATGCACAGGATGAAAACAAATATGGGTAGAAACTTACAGTGACATAACAGTGGGACTTGATTTTATCGATCCAGAATCCGTCCTCCATCAGAGTGCCGGTTCTGCTCAGCAGCTCCTTCAGCTGGCCGAGTGTGAACGGCCTTACCTGGAGAAAATGTTACACAATGGTTATGACCAAAAAATAAAAACATTACTCAATAAATGTTCAAACTGGAAATGTCCCAAAACGTTATTTTACTAGCTCGGTGAGGGGTACTGTAAAATTTGAGAACTTTTCAAGGACTTTCAAGGTAAGTTTTCAAACTTTTCCAGCACTGATCTTTGCAGATAAGAACAATAAAAATGAACTAAATGACCATTTCAGTTCATCATTATGTAATATAATTTATAAGAGTTATTAAAATTTTTTTAGATAATATTTTACATTCATTTAAATCTGTTATAACAGTCAAATCTTAAATTAGGACGAGTCAAATCAGCGACGGTCATCATCTAAGTATAAATCATAGAATGATTATTTCATTTCTCAGATACTCAGTTTTTTTTCTTTTATAAGATAGAATAAAAGATAAAAAATAAGTTCTCCCCCACCCCCCCTTTTTTGTCTAAATGTTGAAAATAATCTAATTTCACTTTTCAAAACTGCTAATTTTTCCACAAACAGGCAGCTGACACAGCAGACCATGATCACCACCTGCTGGAATAAACCATTCCAACCTCACCTACTTTGGATCTGCTTCCTAAAATCTGACAGGAGTGTTTTCTCACCAGGTTCCAGACGTGAACGATGCTGGAGACTTGGCCTCGAGGCGGTGAGGGCTGCCTGGCTGTGCGAACCGGGTCGTCGATAGTGATGGAAACGCCCGTTTTCTGCTGGCTGATGGAGCGACGGATGAGGGTGTCGCTGGGTGTCACTGGAAAAATGTTACGAACCCCACAGTTTAATCTTTTCAATAAATAAAAAGAACACATAAGTTTAAACTTTTTAGCTTTGGGTAGGCATTAGACGCGGCTTTCTTATTGTACCAGTGTTGGTTTCAGTATCTTGGCTTGCTAGTGTTGGCGACTGGGTTTCCACAGTTGCTAGGAGAGACGTGTCCATCTGCTCCTCGTGGGCCGCTACGCTTTCCCCTTCTACCTGAGAATCATCTTCCTCAAAGTCTTCCCGCCTCATTCTCTTCGCCTCTTTTTGTCCGTTCTCTTGGCTCTCGACAGGCACCACCTGAAAACAGAGCAGAGGTCAGCATCGCAATGTGAACGGACTCGTTCCTGGTCACCGTTTTGAAAAAGTTGAGAGCTGGAGAATAACCTGCGTGACGGTGCGTCGGATCTGAAGGTCCTGGTCGGAGCGCTCCCGCTCTTCATCCTCCGTCCCAGACAGAGCGGCTTCTTCAGGATGTAGAACCACTACAGCCTCCTGGCCTACAGGCGGCCGGATGTCTGGGATCAGGGACTAACGATAACCAAGGGGGAAGCACAGTTATTGGTCTTTTGTTGTTTTCTGTGTAGAGCCAGTTTTTACAACAGCTGAGGGTTGTTATAGGAGCAAATTTGATCAAGTTTAATATATTTCAGTGCAGGGTTCGTACACTTTTACCAAAGTGAAAGTTAGGTAATGTCAAGGCAAGTTTGAAACTTTTCCAGCACCACACTTTGGAAATCAAAACGCTACAAAGGAACAAAAAAAAGAAAAGCAGCTTTGGTAGTATGGCATAGTTTATTACTGTTGTTATTAATAATGTGTCATGGTAGTATTCTACATCCTACAACAGGGTCAGCGTAAACCAGAATATGGCAAAATTTTATGCTTTGAAATGTCTCTCTCACACACACCTTATATGTCTAACTGGTAACGGATCAAAACACTAAAAAATGTTTTTAATAATGTTATTTAATATATAAAATTTACGCCAGGTTTTATTTCAATTACCTAGATCAATAAGTCATTGAGCCATCAGGAATAATAAATATTCATTACACTGAAATAATCCAAACAAATCACGCTAAGGAAAATTACCTTCCAGCACAAATGAAATGCTTAAAAACAAAAACAAAATCTCTAACTAAATGTTCTCAAAGATTTCTGACATTTAGGAAATAGAAATAATTGTGTAATTGTAACAGAACTAAAAGAAGAGAAGTTTAGTCTGATGCAACTTCAGACGATGAGAAAAAAATTGTCTTTGTATGAAAATATCTGGCTTCAACTGTAAGTAACTCTTTCTAAATTTAGGCTTTAAGTCAAATGTTAGACTGCATTTTATTACAAAACTTAGTTTGAATACAAAGCACTTTCAAGGATTTACACAGAAATTAAACTTTTTCCAAATTTTGAAAACACCTAGTTGGAATTAGGCGTTTTAGGTCAAGCTTTTCAACAAACTCTGTACCAATACGTCATTAAATATATTTAATACTTAAGTGGCTTTTGAAGGTAACTAGTTCCACTAGATTTTATTTAGGGGCATCAAATACAAATGGACACCACATTTCCAAAGCAAAATTGAAAACCATGAATGATTTCACTTCCACTTTACAATTATCCACTACTTTACATTCAGTTTGTCACATGAAATGCGATAAAGTTTGAGATTCTAACAAAATGTGTCAACTTTTGCAAGGCTGCAAACTATTATTAATAGAAAAACCTTACACAAAATACTGCAAATACCTTGAGTGATTCAGTGGTGATGCTGATGGAAGGTTTTTTGGCAGTGACGGCTGTGCTGGAGCCCCACCTCCTCTTCCGACCTGCCACGGCCCCCGACTCATGTTCAGCCTCTGCGTTGCCTGGAGACTGCTTGCTGCCTGATGCGTCAAGATAAACAGAGATATAAGCAAGATGCCAAAGATAAACAATGGTTTCATTGAGGTAGTATGTATAGTTCAGAATTTGTATTGATTTATATGAAACACTTTACAAATTATTCAAGCAACTTATTAGAAAGAAAGGGTAATTCTTAATTTATTTATTTATA
>CAEFZY010041717.1:0-44443 GCA_903066815.1 Brachyrhaphis roseni
ACATAACCCTGCAAAATCTCCCAAGAAATGCCAAAAAAAACAACACACAATCAGAAATGTTTTGCTGAAAGAATGTGGAACATAAGATGTGTGTTTATGCCTCGAAAGCAACTCGAAATTATTATTATTGGAAAGTTTGCAGTGACATTTATTAAGTAATAGTGCAAACCAAATGCCATTATTACTCAAGTTGGAAAAAAGGAGAGAATAATTAATTCTCTCAATTCACTCTGGCAGACGAGCAAATGTATTTTTTCCATCTCGAAAATAAATTTAAGATGAAAGAATTATTTTATGGCCACTTCCAGCTTAAATTTGTTTCATTCTTTAAAACTGAATCAGTAAAAAAGGAAAAAAAAGAACTAAGTCCTCAACATACATGACAGAAATGCCTTTTTTTACAAAACATTTGAAGGAACGAACACATCCAGCTAAATGTTACCCAATTTAACTTTAACTACAATCAGTGAGTGGATGCGGTTGGTGCTATATTGCAGGTACCTCTCCTACCTGCATTTGAGTTTCTCACTAAGATTAAGAAGAAAATGGATTTCAAAGCTGTGGTTTAGGTTAGTGCGAAAGACTGGTGACCTGTCCAGGGTGAACCCCGCCTCTCACCCAAAACGTTCACTGGAGATAGGCACCAGCATCCCCCCCGACCCCACAAGGGACAAGAGTGTTAGAACATGGATGGATGAATGGATGGTTTGGGTTAGGGTTTATACAGGAGAGAGAACGATGCTGCGTCCTCCATGTCTGCATTAATGAGCAGCAATGAAATGGTGAAGGCCAAAGAAAAGCCAGACTTAAAAAAAAGTTTCCTACTAAACATTTTGTTTCGATGTGGGTTTTTTTTCTGTTACAAATATCTGACAGGTTTAACCCCAAACCTTTATGTTTCTGCTTGAAAAGTGAAGTTTAAAAAGGGTTTCTTTTTTTTTTTTCAAAATATCCTTATTGATTCCCAAATCTACAAAAAGTAGTGTCACTTTGTGATCTTTAAATCTTAAACGGTGCTACGTTGATAAAGTTTTACTTACTTCACCAGGAGAATATTACAAATTTTAGAAGACCAGAATAAAATCTGACAGGAAACATTAGTAGGTAATTAAAAATGGCTGCCAACAAGAGATGCCTTCACACCTTCAGTCTGATAGCTTCATCTTCTACATTATTCCTGGATTTCACACCTTAAAGACAGACTTCTTAAATGACTTTGAACATCACAGAAGCATGGCATATTAAACAGGGGTGAGTAAAATGTTTACATTCAGGTAAGGCTTTACAGTTATCAAACATCTATCAGCTGAACTCAAGCAGGTCCACTAATTTTCCCTTTAGTTTCTAACATTAAGAAAATATTTTTAATCTATTAAACAGTGCAACCTGAACTGAAAGTGTGATTTTAATGATTAGCTGCTGCTTTTATCTGCATCATTACCAAACATAATGCACAACAAGCCCAGCATGTTCCTCCAAAACTCAAAAATAAAACTCACTCATTGAGTTTGTGTGTAACTTCCAGATAGAAACAGTGGCTTTTTCATCCACACTGCTTCATGTGCTACTATAAAAAATAAGTCAGTTCCTGCAGCATCGACAGAAATGAAGCCTTTGTGGAACAAACTAAAGCAAAATGTACATTTTGGTCTTTTTTTGTTCCCCTACATGGTGACTCATTCAAGCTTGTGTGCGTGTGAGAGAGAGCTGGGTGTCTAAGCTTCACAATTAAACCAAACACATTAAGTGTGTCCTGTCGTACCAACCACTGGGCTGAAGCGTTCACAATGCCTCTCTCCATCCTCACTGCACCCTTCCTGTCTCCGGCTGGAGGCTCAGCGCTGACCTTGCTGACGTGGAAAGCGCCGCTCTCCCTCCTCCCCTCACAGTCGTGACTCACCTGCTGATCTGTTCCCAGTCAGGAGCTCATGATGCACAAGAGAGGGGCAGGGCTCCCACAGATGTGATTGGTGCAAAACAGAAAAACAAAATAAGTTTACTGGGCAGTTTTCGGCACCGACTGCCTTCAACTGAGCAGCATCTGCATAGACCATCAATTGAAACTACAGATTTGATTCAGAGCAAAAAAAGGTTTGATTTACAAAACTAAAATTGATCATTTAAAACCAATTTGCTTTTAATTAAAACCTGAAGAGCTGATGTTTCTCTTGCCATTGCAAGATTCATGTGTTTTACTAGTAATTGTATCTCTAATATTTGCCGTTATTTGATTGATAAGACTTCAGCCAAGATATGCAATAAACCTCAATTAAATGTTTTTAGTTTGCAGTCTAAGCTGTTAGCAGCTGGTTTGATAGAGAGGCACCAACCAGAGATTTTCTCTTTGATTAGTTTTCTTACAAAAAAAATATCCTTAACTGTCTGCAGAAACTTCAAAAGTTGTGGTTTTGATGTTTCACCAGTTTTCGAAAACGTTTAAAGCAGGAGTCGGCAACCTTTTCTGTCCATAAAGCCAAGAAGATATCCTTCAATTACAAAAGTAAAATATTTGTATATTAGACTACAAAACAACATAAAACCTTTATAATAGTGTTCAAGAGTCACTTGTGCAACCAGACTACTTTAGCACAAACTATATAAATAGAAACTAATGAGGAAAAATGTAAGGCTCACCTTACAAAAAAAAGAAAACAGCATTTAAAAAGATTGAAAAGAAGCATTAGTAATTCTGTTGTAGAAATTCATTAACAACTTTGCAGAGCTGCTAAAGCCAACCTTTCTTTGAGCCATTATGATAAAATCACTTTTTGATTAAAGCCAGAGAGCCTCTATAGAGGAGCTAAATATGAAAATGTGGCTCCAGAGTCGCAGGTTGCAGACCCCTGCTTAAAACATAGACCCTTTACAAAGCAGCGATAATATAACCCCTCCATTTGTGTTGGACTCTAAATGAATACCTCCTGCAGCAAACGCTACTCCCGTTATATTCTTTTCCAAAAAACCTTAAAATAAGCAGGACAGACATGAATGACTAAAAATATATTGCCTGATTGGAGCATCGCTATTAAATAAGCTATATCTGCGCCTGATTTCCTAACAGACATGCCTCTCGCAGGTTACCTGCTGTAGTTTTAGTGCAATAGTCAATTGTTTGGTTTTGAAACCATATGGATCTTAAACCTGGGTATTTCTCTGTATCAGTACGTTTCTCTAAGCCTATTTGTATTAGAATATAAAAAAGAAATACAATAATAAAAGTTATTGATTGGCATTAAGTGAGGTGCACTGTGCAAAATATATTCCCAGCTAGCAAAAAAAAACTTGAGCAAAACAGACTGTTTGGGACACATTCTTTATAAATAATAATAATAAAAAAAATAAAATCACTGGAAAAATAAAATTTAAACCTAAATTAAGATTTAAGTCGGGGCTTCAGTCTGTCAGCATCTCCGCGAACCAATCGCCTTCCCTTTTCATTCAGCTCTGCACTGCATGCAGTTTATGTTGGTGGTCTTGCTATAATGATTACTCACAAAATAGATTTAAATACAGAATTATCCATAGCTTTGCTTTTTTTTTTTTTTTTTTTTTCTCCCCACTTTAATATTTTACACATCACAATGTGTATTAAAAACGGCCATCAGGGTTCAGTAAAAACAAAGGTAGTTGAAGAAACAGAAGTCGGGGGAGGAAGGGACAGGGTCAGGGGTCGAGGAGTGTCCGAATCGTCCGGTGCAATACTTGGCCATCTGATGAGGATGACAGAACTAGGGGCAGGAGAGAGGGGGGTGAATAACCAGAACCGGATGACACAAGTTAAAAGGAGGCAAAAATATTGGGAGAAAATAAACATCTTCACAGCAAGTGCCTCAGTCTCAGAGCAAACAGAACTTTTCATGCCGTCCTTCTCCTCCCGGTCGAACCTCCCTCCCTCCCCTCTTCTAGAGAGGCGATGCAGGCTGGCGGTCCGGGGAGGTGTGGGGACGTTAATGTCAGCAGGCTTCACTCCCAGCCATCGGGACTCCAGACAATAAGGGATGAAGACAGAATGACCTGAAAGAGAGAGAAAGAGGGGCTCGGATGAGAACGCGACAGACGTTCTCAGACGACAGACGACTGGATTTTTACAAGGCAAAAACTAATTTGTAGAGTTAAAACGGAAAGAGTCAACCCACAGGGTGAGAAAGACACAAACATCCCACAACCCACTTTATCTCATTCGGGATGAGTCATCGCCTGAACAAATTAATACACAGCATCTCTTCTGCACTGCGCCCGTGACAAACGGCCTCGCTCTGCGAGAGCTTCGGATGTGTGCAAGACGGAGAGAGCAGCTGTGGGTGGTAGCTGGAAAAAGAAGACAACCTGTTCGAAATTTGGCAAAATGCTTGAAGCGAAAACATGTCCTAGTTGATTTGAACAAGGAGCCCTGACAAGCAGTTGAAAAGATATTTGACAGCCCAGTCCAGAGGTGCTTTTGTGGCATTAAAAAAAGAAAAAGAGTGAGAGAGATCGCTCTTGTATTTGTCAGGGAAGTGGTGATGAGTCAGAGAGCTGTAAGCTGAATACCAACTCTGTCTCTAAGTCCGTTTCCCTTCTACACTCCACTCTGAAACATGTTCCTCACTACAGTTTATTGGAGGTTTGTTTTTTCTTTTCCACAAACTCAGCGGTGATCACTTACCAGATGGGCTGCTGTCATGGGAGAGGATCGGAGGGCTGTCATTGCTGTTTGCAGGTGGAGAGCTTGCGGATTTTGCTGGCTGTGGAAACTCCTTTACGTGAGGGGTTGGACGAGGAGGAGGACCTGCGCTCGGCTTTGGTCTTGCTGTTTAGAGACCCGGCTTCTGTCCCGTTCACACAAACTGGCTTGGCGACAGCTGGGCTGTGGTCTGCGTTCCCCTGATCCTGGTGTTCCTCAGTCACTTGCCCTGCAGGCAACGTAAAGCCTTAAAACAATGGCAACCAAAATCCCAACAGTTGACATTCCTTGAAAAACAAAAAGCACCATTACAGGGATAATTTTGTTTCCCCAGATCGGGTGCTGCTAAGAGGTTAAGAGCAGTTTAAAGCTGCGTTTCCTTTACAAATGTGTGCAAAACATTATCAATATTCCCCTAATGTTGCAAAAACTGCACAAATTCGCCATTGCGGTGTTTCCATTAAATAAGAAATGCAATTAAAATCACATGTGAATCAGTTTGTTGATGCCATAAGTCATTAAAAAACAAGCCACACTGTCATCCTTCTACCACTTCCTGTTGTCTTCTTTGTCTTCCCCCCCAGTAGTAACATCCAGTAGTTAAGCACATGATTAGTGTAATATGAAAAAAAGTTTCCACTGGAGTTTTGCAAAATACACTAATTTCACCACAGCTGGGAAAACAACCTCATCCTAGCACAAAAACGTTTTCCCCCCTGAAATTGGTGAGATTCCCTTCAGCAAATGTATTTTCCTAATTCGAATTTGCTAAATTTTAAGGCCAATTGGAAACACAGATAATGTCTTCACAACCAATGAATTTCCATCGGTTGTGCAACTTAGCCTCCGTGACCAACTAATCTGGATTTACACTAAAAGATGTCAAGAGAGTTTTCTATTGACAGTAAGAGTCAATTTATTATAACCTCTAACAATTACCGTACTTCAACAGGAATCTCAAAGTCCAGTCCTCGAGGGTCGATGTGTTGCAACTTTTAGATACATCCCTAAACCGACACACCTGATTCAGACGGCCGAATTACCTCATCACTAAGCATTGATAATCGCATGTGTTGAAGCTGAGACACATAAAAAGCATCTGAACATTGGAATTTATGATCTTTCTGCAAAACAACTAGAAAGTTTGAATCTCACAGACTTACAGTGAAACAAGGTCAGATACCCACACGATTACAAAAAGAACACTAACAGGAAATCCATCAGGTGAAAACCGGTTCCAACCTTAATGTCACCTTTTGTTTTTTCATGCAGATGTATCAGCAGGCATGCATGGCTGCTGGGCCTCTGAGAAAACCCCCACGCACCAAAACTGCAACACTCAGGTAAAAATCACAGCAAAATACGGGTCGGAAATCACCTATAAAATCTTTTTTTTACTTTTTTCCCCCCCTCGCTGGAGGTGTTTTAGTTTCTGCTACAGCAAAAACACAAAGTCCTTCGTTTTATTATTCAAGCTCCAGTTTCATTCAAATGCAGCTTCCTATGAGGGACAATGCCCAGCATGTGTGGGAGTAAACCTTGGGAAACCATTCACAGTCCCAAACCGAAACCCTTTCAACTGGGCTATTTATAGTTGGCTTCATTCACATTCTGCAGCTCTGTTGGGTTTTTATATGGGGCACCACTTCTAGATACCCAACACTGACTGCTGCATTTATATTACAGGCTGTTACCTAGCAACAGATGGAGGAGCTCAAGTCTAGAGGGGAGGTATGATGAAAACAGAGTTAGGAAACGAGTTAAAGCATTCTGTTAATGTCTCTTCTCCCAAACATCTGTCAACTGTGGCTACAGTTTGTAAACACGGCTAATTAATAGAAACATTTCCTGGATGTTAAGGAAATTAAAAACAGATTACAGGTGTGGGCATTACACAAGCGAGTGTGTAAAGCCCACACACTCCCTTGATTTGGTGATGGCCCTTATTCACAGCAGGTTGCTTCAATTCATTTTTAGTAACACTTAGTGGCTACAAGCATCCAACATTTTAAAACGGATGTAATCCATAACCACTCGGGTGATATTGGAGACCTTTAAAAATAAAGGCATATCCTACCCAAATTGCCGGCTATGTAAATAAAAACATGAACCTTTAAAATAAAAATCACCAAATCTGCAAAGAAACTCAAAAGATTTCAAAGAATCATTCAAGTTGCTCAATTTGGTAACTGAATATCTGTCCTGTAAAGTGGAAATGATGATGTGAGATGGACGGATCACTCAGCACTGAATCCTCAGACCAAAACCAAACAGAGAATGAATTAAAAAAAAAGTAGGAAACATTTAAATTTCAAGATTAAAACCAGAGCAACACTTTACTGTTGGATTTGTAAACCAAAATGTTTTATCTGGAACCCAAGAGAGAATAAAGGCTCAAAGACAAAACTGATTCATAAAAAGGGAAATGAGAGATTTGTTATGTTTTCTTAACAAAAATGTCAATTAGTTTGGTTCTGGTTGAAAGAGAAATCAAATTATGAGTGTTTTGAAGGAGAAATAAATAATAAGAAACAACCACTGACTCTTCACTTCATTGGACTCTTATAGGAATCTTAATTTAAATTTAGAAATCTAGTCTGGTGAAATTCCACTTTGGTTTATGTCTCAGAAATCCAACTTTAGATTTCTGAGATTTCTGGGTTTAAGTCTAAACTCTGCTACATGCTACTAGATGATGAACTTATTTACTCATTGCTAAAAACAGCTAGAAACCATCCAACATTAATTATGTTGGATGAAGCCTCAATTAAGGTAATCTAAACAGCAAAATTAAGATTGTATCTGTTTTTGAGGAGACAACTAGTATTCATCAACCCGGTGCCATTAACTGTATTAAAATCTTTCGTTTTGTTTTGCTAGTTTGTCTAATTTAGACTTTCTCCGACCACTCAGAGGTGCCGACAGCAGAGACTCTGACTCAGGCCTGCAGTCTCACCTGGCACTGTGAAGTCCTGAGTGTAGATGATCTCATCCTCTCCGTCATAGAGCTCGTCATCGTCATCCTCTGTGTAGCCATGCAGATCCTCTAGGTAGGGAACCACCGTCATACTGCGCCACTGGTCTCTGCTCTCTGCACTGGCAGGAATAGGCACCGGGCGCTCAGATGGAGGATGTTTCTTTCGCACCCAGCTGACGAGAGATTGACGGGGATGAAGGTGTGATCAAGAACACAGGAACCGCTGGTTTACAGCATTTTACGCCTTTGGGTTTGGTTCAGTGTGCATAGAAATTTGGAGCCAGAAACTACACCCTCTTAAGCTCGGATGAACAACAACATGAAAAACGTAGAAAGTCATTATTAAAAACTATTAGAGAAAATGGGCTGGCTCTTAGACTACAAGGTTCCTGGTTACAATATATAGTGCTGAAGTTAAAAACAAAACAATTACAAAAACGTATGGTTTACATTTTGTTTTTCAATACATCTAAAACCAAAATATTAACAGCTCTTATGTTACGCAATTGTTGCAACAGTTACAACTAAGCAAGACATGGCAACAAATCCAGAAATGTGTTAAGAATAAAGATAAAGTATTTTAAAACTTCAATAAGGTTCCAGATCTAAAAAAAAAGTGATATGTTTGCGAATATAAAGAATGGGATAAATTCTCTGCCACAATGCTCTAATTTATGCTTTCTATGTTTTAGGTCTTTTGTTATTAATCTAATGTCTTCACTTTAAAATATTATTTTTTCAATATGTTGTGGTACATAAAGTCTTTCTCTGGGTGTACTTTTTACTGCCGCAGATACTTTTATACTTAACATATTGTCTGTTCAAAAGGAAGCAAAACAAAAACACACTTACTTGTGTTGCCTTATATTCTGTATGGAAAACCTCTTCGCAGGATCATACTCAAGCATTCCTGGAAAACACATTAAATGGTGGATTTAATCACTTTACCAAGCAATTCTTCACGTCTCTCTTCACACTGAATTTTGATAAGCTGGTTGGAGACCAGAAATGTGGGGGGAAAGATACTGAAATACTCAGAAGCTCTTTAATTTTTTGTGCATTAATTAACATTCTTTCAAAAGACATATATTTTAATGCGCTCTGTTTAATTTTAGTCATAGTAAGGAAACATTAACACAAGTAGCCCTTCAAGTGTGTTTTTGTGCCTTAATTGTTGTAAAGCTGAGTTTCAGGGTGATAACGCAGAAGTGCTGTGGTGCCGTCAGCCACTAAGCAGAAAAGGGCAGAATGCAAAGAGCAGATAGTAGTGCTGAAGGACACCTTTTGTGACGCTGGGCTTATTTTAGACCATGTAATTATGGACTGACTATCTCTCAGGTGCTGCGTCATCAAAGACAGACGTCACACTCACAAAATGGGGGCCAAGTCTGTTTTCAAACAGCACAGATTGCCCTTTTTTTTCTTCCTCCATTGTTATGAATCCAACGCTCGATGCGAACGAGTTTGTTCAAATGGAGCGCAGGTGGATTTCAGTTTGAAGAATCTGCACATGAGGCTGGATTTCTTCTTAAAGCATTTAGCTTCTACTAAAGGGTTTTACCTTAGCTGCTGCAAACATAATCTTCCCAACATTCTTCTTGACTTATAAACATGCACAACAAAGAATTTCTTTTGCAGAAAATAAAAAAAAACAGAGACTCTCGAGTTGTTTCTAGTTTTAAGGAGGGGAAAAAAATATTGCAGTGTTCATCTGGGTAAAAGCAAAGCTCGACTATAGAGTGTTTATTATTCTGCTGCTGGCTTCAGATCAATGGAAACCACGTCAGCAGCTGAAGGGATTTCTACTGTTAGGAGGAAGCCAAGCATGTACAGCAGACACTCTTACTGTCGAGGTCACAGCGCCACCTATTGGGTGTATACTGGAAAGACCAATGTCGAACATTTTATTCACAAAAGAGGAGAACTTGGATATTTTTTTTAATCCAGAAACAACAAAATGATGAAAAATCTTTTTCATACAATTGCTTAATTTTGCACAACCAACCCTCCTTATAAGACAGCTCTGAAATTACATGCAGAGGAATGATCTGTAAAAGTATTCACACCCCTTGAACTTTTTACATTTTTGCCACAAACTGTGACTAGGAGCCTTCAGAAGTTACTTGCTTAGTGAAACAGACAAACTGCAGGTTTTTCTCTGTAAAAAAGTGAAAATCAACCATCATTTTCTATCTACTCCACAATAGCATGGTACTTTGTGTTAGTCTATTACAGGAATGTGTGACTTTCAAAAATCAAAAAGCTATTTTTGTCCCTGGTTCAGTAAAATAAAACTCATTTAGAGCTGCTAATGTCACATTATCTTTAAGGAAAAGACAACTTGTAATTTTTCATCTAGAGTAGGAAATTTGTTATTTGTTCAGAACTAGCATTTTATTTCTATTTTTAGGTTTAGAAAGAGGAAAAAAACATGGATATATCACAAAATATTTTTTTAAAAAGCACCAAATTTCCAATCTAGTTATAGAGTTAAAAGCATTACTGATACTTATTAGTTGCATTCTATTGTGAAAACACAATAAAAAGAAAAAAACTGCTTCAGTCTGCTCTTGCTTATTACATCTTTATAAAGTTTTGTTCATTGTTGTTATTTTTACTATGGTAACAGAATAAAAAAAAGAAAAAATTAAAAAGGTTCAGAAACCCCTATTGGATGTTGCTGCATCATCACATATATGTGACTGTTGCCTGAATTGTGCATTTGTTGCTTTTTTTGATAATCCTGTTTGTTGTGGCTGGGTTCAGAGCCGTGCTCACCTCGCAGCAGGTCTGACAGGAGAGGCCCACACTCCTCAGGAATAGTGTAGTCTCCTTTACCGATGTTTTCAAATAGCTTATAGATGTTGTCTCCCTCAAACGGATAAAGACCTGTTGTAATGTTATATCTGAGCACAAAGAAGCACAAGTCAGGAGTCAGAGTTTAGTAACTGAGAGTGATGTGAGCATCTTGGTAAGAGTGACTCACAGTGTTACTCCCGCAGACCAAATGTCCACTTTAAACCCTGAAAAGGTGTCCAGTCCGTTGGCGATCTCTGGGGGCTGGAAGGCCGGCGAGCCTTGACTTGTACGACACGTGTCATCTTCTGCAAACGGGTGAAGGGCCTGGAAACGATGGGAGAGGAGATGTAATTGTGCTGAAGTTTTGCTTGAGTATTTCTTCATCTGAAAGAGTAATTAAGTCATATTGTAGTTTATTGTGACTGTATTTATAAAGGAAAATTATACAGGCGAGAAACTACGGCTGGAATTTTATCAACAAGAGAAATCTTGAAGCTGTTCTGCATAGTTTCTTTTTTATAAAGCATTTTGTTAATGTATAATAACACATGCAAACTTCAGTGTATCTACTTGGGATTTTAAATGACAGAACAAGAAAGCAGAGCACAGTCATGACAGGAAGAACAGTTTTACTCTCAGCTCCTGCAAATAAAATCCAGGGCAACATATTATTTATAGAGATCACTATGCGAGCCTACACAGTCTGAAATGTGACCTAAGGATAAATGAAGCCGTTCTGTGATTTGGTTCTAAAACAATATGCAAACATTTCAGTGTTTTACAGAGCACTGATCATAGCTGAAGATAAAAATGCATTTAAGTAAATCCTGGGAGGAAACCTGCAAGAGGCTGCAGGGAAAAAGGTTCATCTTCCGACAGGATGACACCGATCCATCAGCCAGAGCTGAAACTAAATGGCTTGAATCAACGCATATTTATGAACACTTAAAGTTTAGACAATTGGGAATCCGTGGAAGTGATAGTAGATGCTCTCATTCAATCCTGAATTTGACAAAAGGTGATAAAGTTAAGACTTTATATTAATATAGTGTTATTATATAGCATTAATGCTTTTGCAGGGAACTGTAAACAAAAGAACTGACCATATAATAACTCATAGCAATTGAATAATCTGTGCTTTTACAGAGATGAAACCTCCAGCTAACTGTGAATGACAGATGGTTGAAGTGATGGAAACTAATCGTGATAGACTTCAGCTTACCTCTGCTACTCCAAGGTCGGAGATTTTAAGAGACCCATCTGTGGTCAGCAGAAGATTTCCTGGTTTAATGTCTTTATGAACTATTCCCTGGCTGTGCAAATATTCAAGGCCATTTATGAGTTGGCAAAAGTACCTGCAGAGAAGCAGTAACAAAGAAAATCACAGGGATTTATGCATGTGCTTCGAAGGGAAGCAGAAATACAGCAGCTGTTCAGAGAAAAGCCACATTTTATTAGGGCTGAAACAATTAACCAGATTCATAATGATGAATTAAATGATACAATCAGTAATCAATTAAGCGCTAACTGGAGTACAAAGACTCAAAAAAAAAAAAAAAACTTGCTGAAAGAACACAGAGCAGTAATTAAGTCAAAACTGAACATTTTGGTAAAAAAAAAAAAAAATTATTCGCATCTTTTAATGCATTTATAATATTCTGTGAAAAGTGGTTAAACTAACAATCTTCTAAAATGCCAAATTTTTAACCAATTAATTGATTAATTGCGAAAATAAGAGATAGATTAATTGAGCCCTCCAATTTATAGAGATCGCTGTCAAAATATGAAACCAACATAGTATTTTTTTTAATGGCAAAGCGCATAAACAATTACCAATTTAAACAAACAGCGGTGTGATTAGAAAGATCTTCAACAATCATTAGAAGCACTCTGGCGGCGATGAGGCATTCAGTCTCTTGTTGGTTATTTTAACATTATTGACCCTGCAGACGCCGATCTAAACTTAGGCCTGGAGAAGCAGCAGCAGCAGCAGCAGGGCTCAGACTAAATATAGCCGAGAGGCTCAGAGAAAGAGCGACTTGAGGAAGAAGAAGAAGAAGAAGAGGAAAGGGCAGAGGGGAGGAAAAAATGAGAGGCTTACCCATGAGCTTGAAATACTGGAAACCTTTTCTCTGGGACGCTGTCCAGCATTTCTTGCATTCCACAAACACAATACTCCATCACCATATACGTGAGGTAGGAGTTGAGGAGAATTTGTGACACAAACTGATAATTTGATTAAAAAAGAGCCAATAATTAGGGTTCAAAACAAGCAAAAAATAAATAAATAAATAAAAAATAGGGATAAGAAAATGAGCCTAAATTCATAACAATAAATGTTAATAAAATCTCATTGAATTCGAGTCGAGAGGATATATTTTCTGCTTCTCTTCATTGTAGAGTACGTCGACTAACTGGATAACATTCTTATGTTGAAGTCTTCTTAGCAGCTGAATTTCCCTATGAATGAAAACAAGAAAAAAATAGACATTGAAAAAAAAATAACTACTACCGGTACATCAGAGCTTTGCTGTACAATTTAATGGTGGCGAAACGGCAGATATACATCAGCACTCCAGTTGAAAAGTGCCGCTATAAAGAACATGATCACAACCTATTTTAATAATAACTGCTGCCAGGAGATGTGAGAATATTTTCCACTGCGATCCAAACATGGATCTTTCTTGTATTTGAAGCCATTAACTCACACGTTCATATATTGCAGCTGATTTCTATCAGTATAGCCCATCTAATATGGGTACAAATTCAATATTTGAGGAGGTGCAGCAATGAAAATCTCTTGGGATTTAACACTTAAAACAGGGGTGTCAAATTCCAGTCCTCTGGGGCCACTGTCCTGCAGTTTTTAGATGTGTCACAGGTACAAAACGCTGGAATGAAATGGCTTAATTACTTCCTCCTTGGGTAGATGCGTTTTCCAGAGCCTTGCTAATGACCTAATTATTCCATTCAGGTGTGGTGCAGCAGAGGCACATCTAAAAATTGCAGGGCAGTGGCCCCAGAGGACTGGAATTTGACACCTGTGACTTAAAATATTAGACCTTAATGGAAACGGCACAAAATAAAAACTATAAACTCAAAAAGATAAATGCCCCCACATCCAAATATGTTAGATGCACGTTTTGTACCAAACAGTAAACAGATGGGATTCTTCTGACTTGATTATACATCAAAATTTTATTCATAACTAGTGGTATTTATATTATATTAAGAAATATTACTGTTTTCTTTATTCCACCATTAGCAGTGACACAAGCAAAGTTTTAAGTGACATTTCAGGTTTGTTGAAAACTGAGAAGCTACTAGCTTCATTCTTGCGTATCGATGCAAAATATACCACAAAAATCTAAACCCCAGGTGTTTTGTTAATTAACCCATTTTACCAAACTTTATTTTGAGCTGCTGATGGTTCAGAAGTCCAATTAAAAGCCAATACAACCAAGTGAAATAACTTAAATCTAAAGTGGTTTAACAATCACCAAAAAGCCAAACAGATTTTTATTTGCATATTTTTGTACGGTAGGTTAATGACGATAAGAGTGCGACATCATAGGTACCGACAAACATCTGATGAACACTAGTTTGAGAATACCAGCTCTAAGGTGAAATACGTTTTTCTCTACGCTGAAAATGATGTTAAAGAAGTTTAGATCCTGGCCATGCTCACACTGGTGTTTAGTGAAATGGAGACTTTGACTCCTCTTTTCTGCCAATAAATAAGTCAGATTTGTAAATGTTGGCAGGCAGCTAGAGAGTTTTACAAGGAGAATCTTCTTTTTCCAGGAAAACATGTAACAACAACATAATGGCTGAAATTGTGATTAATGACTAACCCATATTCTTCTGACTCTCTCTCCTTTCTTTTCATTCATCACAGTGAATCTCCTCAAACAGACACACACCCCGTGTGTAAACTTTAGTATCTCTGCCACTAAAAATAAACACCAAGTGTGAGCATAAAGGGTAGTGACAATCTACCCAACAGGCCAAAAATACATTAGGATGCAGAATTTGCAAGCAAGGCACTTCAGGCCTTATATAGTAGAAAACACTGCATCTTAGCAGACAATATACTAAACAGCCCTAATATTTACAATGCAGAAAAACACATAAAATACACCTACTAAAGTGGTTCCATCTTTAAGTAGAAGTTGTTCTTATTTTATAATCTGCTACTTTACTGATCTGTGTGACACGACTTCTCTTGGTTTCATACGTAAACCTGTGATAGTTTTCTCTGCTCGTAATTATAAGCGTTTCACAGTAGAAATTGTTGTTAAATTAAAATCACTGCACGCTGCAGCTCGAAAAGCCCAGAGTTGACAGCAGAAGCAGCAGCAGCAGCTTTTAAGTCCTGAAGTCAGTAGTGCTTTCGACCTCTCCGGTTTCTGTAGCTTCATAAACTGTGGCTTTGATTCAACTCAATCTTAATCTTTGACAATGGATATTGTGAGTCTTTGTTTCACACAAACACACCAGCAGTTGTTGCTGCATCACTGCACCAGCTGAAGTAGTCTCTCCGTGCACAGTCAAAAGAAAAACATGATGACGGTAACTAACCAGTAATTATCTACCCCGATTCAAAGATGTAAAGTGTCTTTCCTCTCCAGCTGAACGAGCTCAGACGTCATCCCACATGCACCACTTGTGTGTTTGTCACCGCATCCCCACAGATACTCATTTCCATCAGAGTAACATAACAGAATCTGTGCTGACACCGGAGGATCAGTCACTGCTGCAGTCCATCTGCAGTTCACATTTGTACCAAAAGACCTTGTGCACTACCGGCCCGCAGGCTGCGGCGCTGACAGGACTGCAACACTCAGTGATACTGAAATTGCTGCGGCGCAGCGGCAGCACAAACAGATTATTCGAACCTCGATCTACGCTGCGCTGCGCTCCAGAGGTGTGTTTGTGTTCATTCTGCGTTCCTGTCATTCCAGAAAGGCATTCACAGACTGTTGCCATAGAAACAGAAGTGGCATTGCTCAATCAATAGCAGAGCGAGCACACCCATCCCAATAGCAACAGCCTCAGAAAGAGAAACCATTTCATTAACAAGAACACTGTGAAGCTGCTAATGCAGAGGTCATTTCTATGCTATCTGAAAATCTTACGGGAAACACAAAAGCTGTCACCTAAAACCAATCATAAATAATTAAAATACATGAACCACTTGAAAAGTTCATACTTCATTTGACATGTCTGCCTATAATACATCTTTTACATAAATAAAGTTATAAAAGAGGAGATAAATTATGTGACTAATTTTGAAAGAAAGCAGCAGTCTGCATTCATGGAAAAGATAATAAATGAGAAACTGTTACTGTTGCTATAATTAGGGAAAGTGAGGGATGCTGCAAAAAAACAGGTTTTTTTTCTGCAAGTCATGTTACTGGCCAACTATTTAGGTTGCTAAGTAAACCTAGCTTTTAAATATTTAGGTCAATATTTACTGTATCATGTAAAAGCATGAGTCAAATACCGGCATCAAGGTGCAAAAAGTTATTCTTTCCGCAGCACTGCGTTTTCACTGACAATGTTCAGACGAGACGCCAAAGAAAGAGTCAGAGAGCCAAGAGTTTTCTATCCAACAAATTTCTGCAGACTGAGAGCTAGATGACTGGTGACTGTCTGGGATATGGAGGAAAAGATTTGCTCAACAAACAAACTCTGAAATCAATCTCCAAAACTTGTTTTTAGTCAGTGTTACCATGGTGATGTAGCAAAACTATACATTAAAAAAAAGACACCTTCAAAATAATGAAACTCCTCCAATTAAGCTGATAGTCTCAGTTTATAGAACAGCTCTCCAATCAGCAGGAACACGACGATCAACCCAGTCTGCAGCGTTCTTCTCCTTGCTCTCCTGCGTGTTTCTTTCCATCCAGTATTTTATGTTTACATTACAACAACATGCCATGTTGACATAAACATCAACAGAAAACATCACCAACTACAAAGGTGCCTCATCCACTATGGGTAGGCGACAAACCACTGCAACTTGCTGTGAACCCTTTTGCCTCATGTCACGCCTCGAGTGCGTTCTGCCCAGAAGAAACCAGAGAGAATTTTCTGCCTTGAAGCCACTTTCTGACAGCAATGCTTGAAGTGTGAACTGAAGTGTGCGGCAAGGCGGCACTTGACGTGTTTGAACGATCCTTTGTTTTTATTCTGTGAAAACGTGAGCAATCCATCTCAAATAAAACACCACTAATTAATGCAGATAAAACTAAATGTACAGCATGGCACAGTTTGGTGGGATATACTGCTCTGTGTTCTAGTCCCAGTAGTTTTAGAAAGACAAAGTAGCACTGAAACAGCAGTGGTAGAGATGGAGAACTACAGCCTGGACAGATCAGTCATTAACCAACAGCAAATTGTAGTCTGACTACAAGCTGTCAGTATAAAAATGGTCAACTTCAACCAAAGTCAAGGGAATCGGATAAAACCAAAAACCGCATCATCCACAAAAACAATCATTCACAGTGAATACAGCCTGATCTCTGTTTTAAATGTGGCCTAAAAACATTCAGCGCTTCCTAGGCTCAGAGTGAACTCATTCTGACAGTTTTCTAAGGATAAGTCTAATATTAGTACAGCCCCACAGTGAAAGGCTGAAGTAATATTTAATAAGACTGATGTGATTAAAACCCCGGCTGCTCATTAGAAAATGGGTGAAGCAGAAAGCATTTGGGTAGATATGCAGGATGACAGATGAGCAACAGTACGACTGGAAAAGAGACTAAATCAACAAAAACTAATATCAGACAGTTGCTACAAAGATCATGGTTAAGATTTTATACAAAACATTTTCTGTCATCTTCTCTTAACCCTTGTTCACACCATTTAAAGAGACGATACAAATAATACAAAACAAGAACTCAGTGTTAAAAAAATATTTCTGCAATAACCTCATTAACTTCAGTTTCCTTTAACCAACCCATTAGGACTGCATCCAATAGATTAGAGTCTGAAACTACATTAAGTGAATGTTCAATAAATAAGAACAACAAACTTCGTGTTTGTAATCTATAATCCTACACATTCACTTCACAGATATAGTAAAAAGTTATGAATTTTAGTGATTCTTTTATGAGGTGAGATACCAAACTTTCAGTCAGAAAATGTTCAGGCATAAAAAAAGAAGCAATAAACGGTGTGCTAATTGGATTCTTAATTGTTGTTTATAACATGGTGAATAAATGATGAGACAAGCGCGACAAGACAATATGAGAAACATGAGCGAGCCTCAACAGGTCATATGAAACCTACGAAGCACAGTCCCTTGCAAAAGTAGCATATCCCCTTAAACGTTTTGTTGCAACTAAAAACTTAAGTGCATTTTGTTAAATTTTTACATAAACCAATAGAGCTACAGAGAACCACAGCCCAAGGATAAGAATGTGCTGCGTTGACGACTACAAGTTGCACACTTTGTAAAGTTATGAAAGAGTGACAACAGGAAAGTCACTGTTAAAAGTAAGATTAAAAACTCCAGCTTGTATTTTGACAATTTGGAAATCTGAGATCCTCTCAGTCCAAGCTAACAGAGTTTGAGCTACTTTTAATAATGGCAACAAATTCAGTACAAAGCTGGAAGAGCCATATACCAAGACTCCCAGCTGAAATTGTCACCAAAAAGTAGTAAAAGATATTGACTCGGAGGGGTTTAATATAAATTCATACTCAAATTTTAAAATTTTCATATAAAAAATGTTTTAAAATAATATTTTCCTTAAAAAAAAAAAAATACATGTAAATTTGCATCGCTCACAGACAAGTCCACTCTTTGAAAAGACTGAAATGTGAAAATCTTTAATAGCGATGAAAACTTTTGCAAGACACAGCATAAACTAATATCACTAAATCATCATTGAGGAATTTTTCCTCCAATTAAAGTTTCCAGAGAAAAAGCAAAAATGAAAACAAGAGAAGCAGAACTTACTTTTTAACATTGGCTTCTCCATTGGGAATCCGTCTAAGCTTCTTCTTCTTCAGTATCTTGACAGCCCTGCGACAAAGTGTCTCCGAGTCCAGCATTTCTTTTACTTTGCCATAAGAGCCTTCCCCCAGCAGGTCCCCCATCAAGTACTTCCCTATCAGCTTGGCCCTCTTCCTCCGCGGCTGATAGATCACCTCGGTAGAGTCAATGCGGTGAATGAACGTATCCATCTCCATGAGTTCATTTTCATTGAGATACTCGAGACGAGGCAGGTCGCCGTCACTCATGATGACGAGATTTACAACCGCTTAATCCTTGGGTGCACGGCAAAAGGTTTGCAAAAGGACTGCTGCTGAAGTGTAATCTGCCGTTAACCCTTTAAAACTACACTAAGTAGATCCATGAGCGGAGATAAACGAACGAAAATGAGATTAAAAAGAAACTGTGAAAACAGGTGAAGGTGAAATGGAGCCTGAGGGCTGAGGAAACAGCTGGATGAGCAACCTGAAACCTGTAAACATTAGGATCTTTTTTTTTACTCAATAGGGTTAAAAAAAAAAAAAAAGGTGCAGAACAAACTGGCTCCAGTGCTGAGTTAGTGCTTAATACTGTTCATTGTGAGCTAGGTTTGTTATGATTAATGCTGAACAGAAATCGTGGAAAAGGCTATGATTTCACAATTTAATTCTGATCAGAGTCAGTCTCAATAATCTGTTTAGGATTCTAATACCCCACGACTTTAGGTAAAGGCCACCAGTCTTTCTTTAAGGCCTTACAGTAACGCATTTCTGTCAGAGGTCCATACTAAAAGACTTAAAGTGTGTATATGGCTGGACTGGATCCCAGTGTAGATCAACAACCGAAGCTGTAGTCGACTCCAGAAGGTTGACTGGACCGTCCAATATGCTGAACCGTTCTTAGGTGTCCTCCATGTCACCCCAGCATCGTGTCTGAAGAATGGCCACAATAACAGATTCAGTTTAATTCAGTTATAAGTTGCTTTAAAATAAAAACATAAGTAATTTTAGTTAAGCATGTTAATCTTATTCACTTCATAGCTACCATTAAACAGAGGTAAGACTGCAACTGTTCAATGTGAGGCTGCCATTTGAGCTTTTTACTGAAACATTTGGGTCTAAAATGTGCATTAATTTTTTACCTTTTTCTTTAAATAGTCTGCCACAACATTTTCAATCTAAGTATGTGCTTAAAGCTTAATTCTAGTGGTATTTACATCCTAACTTGAGGAAGTTTATAAATTACAGTCCCTAACATGCAGAATCCCTCTAATGTGGATAATACACTGATTGCAGGTTTTTGGCTATTCATACAATAAACCCACAACAAAACCATAACACATTTTCACGTTGAAAGACAACTTGCTTTGATCTAAAACATTTTCATTGCACTAAACTTTTTCTACTTACATTTGGATACATTGTGAAAAAGATGTATTATTTTCTAAGTTTTACAAATATGCAGTATTTGTGTTAACTGTATAAAATTAAGTTTGAAGTTACAATGTACAAAATACAAATGGGATCAAGGGGAATGAGTACTTTTGCAAAGTACACAAAAGCCTCAACAACAATTAAGCTACATTTATTCCACTTCTGTGGTTACATTTAAAAATAACAATGGCAGAAATGCACCTGTAAAATTTTTTAAATTCAAATATAATTTAATGTTTTCACAAGGCACGATGTTGTCCTGATGCCAACTTTTGTAACAACTGTATTACTAAACAGCTGAACTAGCAGAAATGTAAACATCTGTAGGCTAAGTTTGTTTAGCAACTCTGGTTGAATAAAAAAAGATTTCTAGTAGAAATGTTCGCTTCGTGGGTTCACAAAGCGCCAAACACTCAACCTCAGCTTGTTTTGTACAAAAAACAACAGAAACGCGTTTGTGTTCACCGAGGGCTGACAGTAGAAAATCAAGAGGGGGACGAGCGAAACGTCGTCACACAAGTGTAGCTAAGGGCTGAATGTCCAGCAGCGGCGGCTATCCAACTTCATTTGCCGGGTGAATCGGCGGCATACTGGGTTATGAAAACAATGTTATTTGACTTTGCTGCATTATGTTCATCCCACAGCTGAACGGACACTGGCTTTAACAACCTGCACACTCCTAGAAATGCATAAACACAAAATACTGCAGATGAAGCAAGCTAATGCAAGCTAACCGACAGCTAGCAAGACGCTCAGATTCCAATGTGAACTGCTAACTAGCCATTTAACAAGCTAACTAGCGGCTGCTGCAGAATTTCGCCTAAATCGACAACATGTCTTAGCTATGAGGTTTACTCACCCACTGTGTGGCCGTCCTCGACAAAAACTATTGCTCCTCTCGTCTGACACAATACTAATAAGATTTTCTGACTATTCGTGCTACTCTTGCCTCTCAGGTTGTCGCCATCTTGTTTACCTCCCCCCTGAACTCGCCCCACACGTTACTGCGTCAAATCAAAGTTTTCAGTGAGGAAACGACCTCTGCTACCTTTTGTTCACTTAGTCATTCACGTCAATTATTTATTGACATAGACATTAACGATTACTGCGGACAGTTTTATGGAATTGTTGTATATTTAAATTACTACATTTCATATTTTTTTTCAAAATTTTATTTTATTTTTTTTTACTTGTTTTCGGTATGAACATCCTGAATTGAGCAAATGGGGCCCAAAGCAGAATTTGCTCTAAGGGGCCCAGTGCAGTTTAGTATTCTCCCAAAAACCTATTAATTAAACTATTTTAAATTGTGTAGTTTCAATGTTTGCATGCAATTAGTTTTGCTTAGAGGGAAAAAACAACAACATAAAAATTAAGTGATTTAAAGAAAAATATTAAGCAATAAAAACTTTTCTCAATTATGAGTCTTGACATAAACTATAAAAACTATCTCCAGTGTGTTTACTAATATTACTATTAATCTTTCCAAATATTATTTAGGTCACGCTTTGGGCCAGACATCTGTTGGAAATTTTAATACAAGTGGTTGGGTTTGTAATTTTAGTACCATATATATTTTATACCATATATATATATATATATATATATATATATATATATACATACAATCAACGTCCACTTAGCACCTAATGCAGGTTCTCACCTGGGACTCTGTTAAACTCTCCAAAGTGTCCATCACTGTCCTCTCTCTAGTTGAACTCTGCAATAAATAACCACAATCCCCCAAAAGCTCAGTTTTTGAGCTGCATACAATTTTGCTATGTTTGTGAAAAGAGAATGTGGGAGACAAACTTACTACTGAACCAGTTTCAATAACTGGGACTAGAGTCAGTCTGCTGCCATCTGTCACACCCTGCTCCATCAATGTCCCTGCATTCAGGTGGCTTTATAACACAAAAAGGTTACAAGTTTATGGTAAATGACTTGTACATATATACTTCACATCCATTCACCCATTCACGACCACCAGCCGCAGTGAAAGCGGGTAAAGTGTCTCAAACCAGCAACCCACTGGTTTCACACATAGACACACACACAGTCAGAGCTAACCTACCTGTCTTTATGCACCACTATGATTCTGTCTGTCTGCAGCCCCAGTTTCTGGGAGATGAGCTTCCTCAGCCCCTCCGCAGTCTCTCCCCGCTGGACACTGAGCTCCACCGGGCAGCCGGTTGTTGAAGTGATGGTCAAACGCATCGGCGGCTCCCCGCCTGCAGGCTGTGGAGTAGGGAAGCCCCGACGCTGCGTCTTCGGCTTCTCCATGCAGAGTCACTGCTTGGTCGGTCTTTAAAAATAAAAACCTTGGTGAAAACAAGCAGCTGCAATCGGACTGAGTCGCCAGACTACTTCATCCGTGGTTAGACATGTTGTAAAACTCCAAACGCAAACGATTTGACTGCGGCACACGGTGTGACAGCTGCTTTTTCTGAGTGTGACAGAGCCGATTTAAGCTAAGAGTAAAACGTATCCTTGTTAGGATTAAGCCCCGCCCCACTGGAACCAGCAGCCAATCAGTGAGCGCTACAGCACAATTGAGGCAGCAGTTTGTCCAATCCGATACCGTTGTGTCTACAATGCTCCACCCATGTTTGTTCTTTCCTCACCATTCATAAATGATGCAACATAATCAGGTTCGTACAGGATGTCACCATGTGGAAATGTCCGTTTTACTCATACAACATATACTTTAAATATCTAGGGATTGTCTGCATTATTCACAGTTCACAAGGAAAAAATAGAAACAGTTATTTATTTATTTTTTTTATAAAATGAAATGACTAATAACCTCCTCAGGTAACTACATCACCTCCACAGTTTACAATTTTTACATTTGAGTTTGTTGTTTTTTTATATATAATGACTAATGTCCCATGCTGACACTGCACATCTTTCCGCTTGAATGTATTTTGTGGCATACCATTGGAATTATTTACTTGTTGAACTTTTGTCACAATATATGACGATAAACCTCAATGTGTTTTTATGGCAGAAAACGTTTTAAATTTTTTAAATTTAAAAAAAGCATTGTGTGTTTATGTTCCCTTTACTCTGTTACCCCTAAATAAAATCTGGTGCAATCAACAGCCTTCATAGACCAGCAAATCGGTAAACGAAGTCTGCCTGTAACTGCCAGGTGTGTGTAATCAAATGCCATAAATGTTTGTGGAGATCTCAGAGGTTTGTTATAGACCAAGAAACAGACCAAAGGACACACCAGGCAGGTCAGGGATAAAGTCTTTAAAAACTTAAAAAGCCGAGATAGGCTCTAAAATAATATCCCAAGCTTTTAACATCTCATGGACCAATGTTCGTTTTCAATCTATCATCAGAAAATGCTAATGTACGATACAACTGCAAAACCTAAACAAACTGGCTGGGCAGGTCAGCATTTTAAACAGAGATGCAGTCAAGAGGCCCGTGCCAACTCTAGAGGAACTGCAGAGATGCACAGCTTAGGTAGGAGAATCTTCTGAAAAATACAATAATTACCCAGGCATTTCACAAATCTGGTCTTTATGGAAGAATAGCCAGAATACTGATTAAAGTAAGCCACAAGAAGTTCAACTTAAAGATTGCAGCAATGTAGTGAGACACCAAAACCTCAAGGAGGATCCTTGAATGCTCTTAAATGCTCTTTTGCTCTTGTAAAGCAGATTTTGTTCTTTTTTTCTTTTCTTTTGACTCCTCTATCAGAAATTTTATGAGATAAAAAGCTAAGGGAATGAGGTTCTTCCACTTCACTGCAACATTCAGAAGTTTATGCAGTTGTAACCATGGCTTTCGTCATGTTTAGCAACTGTAACACTCTTTTGTGAAGGTCTTTCTTCTTAACAAGTGTACCACTTTGTGTACTAGTTTGGTAAAGCGAAACTTTGCAATAAAGCCATTACAAAAAACTGTCATATTTTGGGAGTGCATTGAGATGTTACCCTTTTAATTTATCTATTGCCATAAAAATTCCAGATTTGCATTCATTGTCCAGCAGGTATTATGCATGAAAAGGCGTAGTGCGGATTTTAGCTGCATATCTGAGTCTTGCCCAATTTCATGGTTCAGTCGTTGGCAGGAGATGTACACAGAAAGCACTTTGTATTCTGCAGTCTCTCACATTTTCAGCAGTGAGGTCATATGATGCAGAGTGGAGAGAAGAGCTTGGAGTAAAACGTGACGTAGGAAGTGAGTGAGGGCGGAGAAATGGAGCAGATTTATGGCTCCTCAAAGCCAAAAATAGCAGCAGCAGCATCACTCCGGCTTTCTCGCCTGCGTCACCCCTCTCCCATACCTTACCTTACATGTTTGTTCAGGGCAGACGGGTTGGGTTTGATTCTTCAGATTTCATGTCGCCTTCAAAGATCAATAAAATGCTAGTAGCAGCATAGGTTTGAAATCATCTCATCAGAAGATCTCATCAAAATCCTAAATGTCATTTAAACATTTCTTGAACTTATGAAGGATTCCCTCTCTGGTCCCTCTTTTTTTTTTACTTTCTGTTGTGACCTCAGTGGTCTTGTGATATTTTGATGGAGAGCTTCCTCCGCCTCCCATCTCCCCCAATCTCATCCAGGCTTTTCTCTGAGGTGGGAAAGGCAGCTGCTTTAAATGCTTCGAGCCTCTGTGAGAACAGTTCCACAGGATGTCCTGCTCAGACAGATGCAGTTCTGACGTCAAACAGTACACCCCCACACACACACGCAACCCCGCCCCTCCCACACACACACACTTTTCACATTGCACTCACCCTCTCCTTCACATTCCACCTCTTTTTATGGCCTCTGCTGGCATCTTATTCCAAATATCTCAGTTTTGTGATACCTCATGCTTTAGATATCCTGGAAATGTTCAAAGGAAAAAAACCTTGTATCTAAAAAAATACACTTTTAATATCTAATCAAGCACAATGTCTTGCAAAAAAGCCTTTTCATGCCTTGACATTTTTCACATTTAATCACCACAGATGCCAATGTTTTTTTTTTGTTTGTTTTGTTTTTAAATTGATGAAGAGCAGAATTAATAAACTATATCTCAAGATTTGGATGTCATTTAAAACCTAAAAGCAGATGGCATGACTGCAAACATACCAACACTGGTAACAATCTGGGAATGAGACAAGATGCTCACAGAGAACGGCTGAAATCTATAGTTGATGTGTGAGGATATACTGAATGGAAAAGAATTAGTTGTGAGACCAAAATTGAACTTCCTGGCTTGGATGAATCTAGCAGAAACATGACGAATTACTGTAAGACACCATCTTCATGGTAAAACATAGTAATGGCAGAGTCATGCTGTGGATACCCTTCAGCAATACACATGTCGGAAAATTTGTTCAACATATTTGCTGTCATAATAATTTCTTGGAACTCTTTAAATTTGTAATTTGGCAAATTAAACACAAAAAGACAACTGTGAGGAGGAATGGTTTTCACAGCTTTTTAAGTGAAATTAATCATCTTTTAATCTTTTACATTAAAAGATGATTGCTTTGCTCTCCTGCCACTTCCCCACTCCTGTTTCCAAAGACTGGTCAAAGTCATCATGATCCCACAAAACTCAGATCAGTAAATCAGAAGTTTCTGTCTGAGAGTATCACTCCTTGAAATATGACTATTTGAAAAAGACTAACAAATAGAATAACTGCTGTCCTAGTTAGAAAACTGATCTAGGAGATCACTGAGATCTGTCACAGTGAACCTTAAAGTCAAAGGGAGAGCTACATGCATATAAATATATAAATTGAAAATATACCTTTGTGGCAGAATCTTTCTGAAAGCATCTTGAATAGATGCTTTGAGAGGTTATTCGTTTATCAGTTTCTTGCAGGCAAGCGGAAACATAGCTGTCAATAAACAAACCGGACCATTACTATGAAGCAGATTTCCAAACTTTTGTTTTGTTTACTCTTTTTGTGCCGAAAGAGAAAATTAGCTCTTCAGATGCGATACCTTTCCTTCTCGTGATATCATGAAGGCTCAGATTAGGCCTTCTGCCATGCCAGCACTGAGGCTCTGTCTGTTTTATGTAGCAGACTCTGAGGGCACACACTGCAGATGCTGAAATGGAAACACGTCTTTATTCTATTAGATACTATCTGAAAACACAGCTGAGTATTCCACCTTGCAGACGATAAAAAAATGTAGCATAAATAAAAACACGCAGCAAAGACTTCAAACGTTTGTTAGAGAACATTAGTGAACAAACAGCATCTTGGAGACCAAGAAACAGAGCAAACGAGTCAGGAATAAAGTTGTAGAAAAGTTTAATGCAGAACTATGTTACAAAATAATATTGCAAGCTTTCAACGTCTCACAGAGAGCTACTGTATGTTCAACTCAGGACTAAATATGTTATGCAAAATGCTGCAAATAGAGAAAACCTAGCACTGCACATCGCTCTGAACACATCATTCCTATGGCATCATGCTATGGGGATGTTGACTACTGGAGCAAAAATGATTTTGTCCAGCAGGACACCGACACATCGAGATGTTATGCAGCATAGCTTATTCAGGTGCTAGCATTTCAGTCAAGAAACAGAAGATATCTTTAGCAAGACTTGGAAACTGATGTTCACATCTGCACTCCAGTGAATGCAGTGCAAAACGTTTCAGTTTTTAAATGTACAGACCTTCAAGAGACTTTTAGCTTCAGGGAGATGTGGTGTTACAAAGAATTAACTCAAATAGTTGCTTAGGATTTCAGGTGGATGACAGCAAAAGCAACAATTATTTATTTTTGTTTGAATTTTTTTTTTGTCAAAGATTATTTAAAAACAATGATATTCCTCACTTCCACTTCACAACTCTTTGTAATATGTTGTTGTTCTGTGAAAGGAAACCCTTGTGAAATACACAGACGTCTGTGACTTCTGTGTCACAAAATGTGAAAGAGGTGGAGTGTGAATATTTTTCCAAGGCATACATGCGACTGTGAAAGCAAAATCGCAACACAAAGTGTCATTTTGGCCAAATTAATTTAACACGAACGTTGGAGAAAATGTAAATCATCCTACAAACAAACCTTTATTAGAGGGAGTAGCATAAATTAGAGCACATTGCGTTGCTCTACTATGAGGTGGACTGGATCTAATTCAGAAAACAAACCGAATGCTTTTAGACTCCTTTCGACTGAAGAGGCAAAAGTGCAATACTGCCACCAAGTGGCCAAGTGTGAAATTACACAAAGCTTCATCGTACCCGTCCGTCTGTCCGAGCATCTTATCTCCCAGCACAGAGGCTGAGTGAAGCACAGCAAAGTACAAAATAAAAATCCTGCAGATTGAATGTGGCGGTCTGAGCTTCATTAATGGTGAAAATGAGATGAGAGACGCCATTCAGGAGGCTGCTCAATGAGGACGGCTTTCCTCTGCCATCTCACATCATGCCCGCCACCATCACCACCACCACCATCATCGTCAGTGCTGGTCACGTGGCGTTTCGGGAGCGGGCGGTGGGTGTGTCTAATCGCGTGTGGTTTCATTCATAACTACAGTCGTTATTTGAAGCCCAGAATAAAGTATGCAGACTGGGCAGACTGGCTGTGGACCGCTTCACTCCGAGTCTACAACGAGGTGAGTCCCTGTGGGTTTTTTTTTTTTACCCCTCCTTCTTACTTTAACCGGACCGGCTCTGGTTCTGGCTCTGGCGTTTTTTTTTTTCGCGGTCTCAACGTGGTTCTGTTTTAAATTATGTAAGACTCAGGTGACGCAGCTGACCCGTGTTTATGTGAGCGGTGTCAGACGGAGGAATTTCCCTGCATGCGCGGGGGGTCCACGTCGTGATTTATCCCACCTCCCCACAGGGCTGAGAGCGGGCGGTGCATTGACATGGGACAGCCCTGCTGATCGTGGGGTTTTCGGCGGGGAAGGGAAGATGCTTCTGCTGCTGATGGTGCTGATGCTGAGCGCCGGCTGCAGCGCGTCCCTGTAGACAGCGGAGGGAAGCTCCTGTGACACCTCCCGTTCTAGATAAGACACAACACATCTGGAGCCCCTCAACACCCTCTCTCACCTGAGGGTTTTATGCAGTAAAGTCTTCCCCCCTCCTCCCACACACACCCACACACGCACACACATCCCCTCCTCCTCCTCTGCTTTCCTCCCGCTGATGGTATTTATAAAGACACAAACACCATCAGTGTGATTGAAGCGCTGGGAGCTAGAAAGTGTGTGTCTGAGCTCCAAACGCCCATCTGCCTGGATGATAAACCGGAGATGAAGTGACAATCTAACATGTTCTCAAATCCCAGATTATATTTTTTTTTTCAAAAACAGAGTCAGTGTTTTTTTTTTTTTTTTTTTTTTTTTTTTTTTAGCTTACTTCAAAACAAGTGCTGGCAGATAGGATGAGAAACTGTAAAGTCTAGAAATACAAGCATTGTTGTATTTTTGAGAATGTTGCTATAGTAATAATCAATAATCAATAATTAAATATTTTATTTAGAATTCCTAAGAGGGCTAACAAGTTACAGCCCTTTCTTACTAGTACAAAACACATTTCAGTTGCAACAAGGGTCCGATGATTAACAGTTTGATGTTTTTGGGTCAAATCATTTATATCCATACATTTTAAGTGAATTTGCTTTAATCAGATTTGTCCTATAACACGTCATGTTAGAGGGGGAGTTCATATCCATGTCAGGGAATAAATATTGTTTTGTTAAATTATCTTGCTATTTGTTGCTTCACCATGTTTGCTTGGAATTTTCTGTCAAACCAACACAAAGTGGTGCAAAACTAGAAATTGGAAATTATTTGATGAGTAAAAATCTGAAAAGTGCAGTATGAATTTCAAGAACCACCTTTTGCTGCTTTGTGGGGCTTTTTAAATATGTCTTAGCGTTGCACATTGAGCAAAATAGCTCAGGCTCGTCCAGCCTGGATGGGCAGCGTCTGTGAATATCATTTTTTCAAGTCTTCTAGATTGGATTTAGGTCTGAACTTTCACTAGGACCTTCACATACTGCAGGGGTCTTCAACTCTAGTCCCAGAGGACTGGTGTCCTGCAACTTTAAGATGTGTTTCTGCTTCAACACACACCTGGGTCAAATAGTAAGGTTACCATGGTTCAGTGTGTTTTTTCTTTTAGTTGTATACCTCAGATAGTGTTTTAAAAACTTGGTTTTACTTCAGCAAAGCACCTTCTTGCACATGTCTGCTGTGTCCATAAAGGTTTTTTTTTTATTGCTTTCTTTATACAGGGGCTTTCTTCTTGCCACATTGCAACTCTGGCCATAAAAATCCCCCATATATGTTGTTTTAACAGGTATAACTGTGTGTGAATTGCTAACTTCAGAATTCACTTTTCAAAATGTTTCACATTTTGAAAAGTCTCAATGTATTTCTTCGAATTATATTTGACAGACTGAAACAAAAATAATGTATAACTGGGGGCACTTTATTTATAAATGAAAATCTGAGAAGTGCGGCATGCATTTGTATTCTGCTCCCTCTACTCTTACACCTTTAAATAAAATTCATAAAAACATGTAGTTTAATATGTGCTTTGATATCTCATAATTTAATTAAACCAATTAAATTATGAGGTCATTACATTTATGGTCATTACATTTATGTTAGATTCCCTTTACTTCTCCACTCCATCTCACCTTTTAGTGTGATCACAAATTTAATTCAGTTCTTCTGAAAATCCACTTCAGATTTCAACCATTTCATCTGAAAAAACATTTGAATATCTGGCTGCTCTATTTCTGTTAGGTGTGAATGAGAGAAAACTCTCAAAAGACACTCACAAATGTCAGGACAAGAATAACAAACGGACTGTGATTATGAGTAAATCACCGGGGGAGATTATTTATCAGAGCAAGGATTCGCGGCCATGTGCAGCGTGTGAAGCGATGGTGTGTTGTTCAGAGCTGCGGCCTCGTCGTAGTTACCTTGAGCTGAGATATTACATAAAATATGAGTCTCCCTCACGGCGAGGGAATGTGCAGCCGGGTTAACAGCATGTGTGAGGAATGCAGTCCTGGACTGACGTTACACAAGGTGCACAGACGCCTTACTGCAGAAAAGTCCTTTTAACCTTAGCGATGGAGCCAGATGATCATAAGGCCACTCACACAAAATGGAGACATTACTCTAGTTCAAGATTCCTCCCATTGACTTCACACACAGACCGTAATGGATTTTAGAAAGATTTACGTGATTTGAACGGTTAATAGTGATCCGTTCTGTCTCTGAACATCCTCTGCACTCACCACCAGTCTTCTTAGAAAATAAATGCTCATTTTTCCACTGTTTGCTCCATCTTCTTTGTATTTAAAGTAAATTTACAGGATAGACTTCCACAAAGTACGTAATTGTGAAATGTTAGACAAATTAAACATGGTTTAAAAAACATGTTACAAACAGAAGTTTGAAAATGTGACACCCATATCTTGAGTCAATGCTTAGCACAACCATCTTTTGTTGCAATTACAGAAAGTCTGTAACTTTCTGTACGCGAAGCCTGCAGATCTGGACTTTGCGTACCCAGAAATTTTTTACCCATGAGTTTTTGCAAAAAGACTCAAACTGTGGAAGTTTGCACATCGAGACGCCCTAAACATCAATCTTCAAGTCTTGCCACAGATTCTCCATTAAATTTTGGTCTGGTTTTGGTCTGTTTGTTCCACTGTGGCCTTCATAGAACAGCTTCATTTATCCTGAGACGAAATGACAAACCAACAAGCCCTTTTTATTCATTAAGTTATTTCTGGAGGTAGTTTGTTGTAGTGGGTTATACTTAGAGGAGTTACAATAACTAAAAAGTTGAATACACCGGCACACCACAAGTTTTAAAACTGTGTTTGTGCAACATTTTGACAAACATTTCCATTCCACTTCACAGACGTGCAGTACTTTGTGTTGGGTGATTTCAGAAAGTCCAACATAAACACAGAAGTTTTGGACAAAAATGTGAACGGTGTGGAACATTATAATATAATTTGAGCTGACATTAAATGCAAAACCTTCAAACAGAGATAAATTGGGCAGCTGATGTCTCTGAATAATAAAGTGCAGTCTGGGATGGGAACAATTGGAAAATCATTTCTGCAACTTTGGCAAAGAGTTTGTTGCAGTCTAAGAAGGCATCGATTTAACACTCAGATCCAATTACAGAAAAACTCAATCAAAAACTTCACTTCTATGCAGTTTCATTTGTGTTTATCTTTTTACGCTTTTTTGCTGCTGTTTTTTTTAGTAGTTTTCATTTAACCTTCAGCCTTAACACACACGCACGCACACACCCCCCCACACACACGCACACACACACATCACTACTTAAAGGATACAAAACTGAATATCATAGCTGCTACAGAAAAGATCCTTCAGTAGAAACTCCAGCTAAAAATCGCTAAAAAGGACAGAGTTGATAAGTTTGAATCTTTTCATTTTTTTTTATGTGTTATATACACTTTCTTGGTACAAGCAACAGTTTGAATCAACACCAAAGGAAGTGATTCTCTCCCTCAGGATATAACACTTTGCAAAGCCAGCTCATGCTCTCTGCAAGGCTTGTGGGAAGCACAGTACCAAGGTTACCTACACTCATCATGCGCATGACTGTCAGATTAATTTTGGGCTTCAAATGATTCATTGGAGCCATGTTTTTTTTGTTTTTGTTTTGTTTTTTGCATCATTTGACTGCAGTGAATTTGAGAAAAAAAACAAAAACAATTTGGCACCAAATTTATTGTGAATTTTCTCAAATCACCACAAAATCAGAATAATACACATAGGCACTACTATATGCATAAATTCCCACAACTATTTATTTTTTTATGTCTCTTATCAAGTTTCACCATGACCATTCACTACCTGACCTGCTCACAATTTGTACAATTTATAATTGTACAAATTCTTGGCTGAATGTGTACAATTATAAATTCAATGGTATCCTGGTACAAAGCAGACCTCAGATCTGTCATTTTTACAAAAGTTGAGTCATGGGCTTTGGAAAATGCATTCCAGATGCTTAATTTCTGCCTGGTTCATCTCTTCTAGAACAAGTTTTAATGTGTTTTTGGATAATTGTTCTGTTGGAACTCATGACTGAACCATTAAGTTGTTGATTTAAAGCAGGGGTGCCAAACTCAGTTTCATTTTGGGCCGTATCAAAAAGCTGAATGTTCTTAAAGGGCCGGTTGAGCCAGAATGTATCGATAAAACCCATCAAACTGTTAAAATATTAATAAACAGCTGTCCCTCCAGGATTTTACGATTGTTTTTGTGGTGTTTTTTGTAATCAAAAAGCAAAATTAGGCTGGTCTCTCACCTCTGACCTCTAGAATTCAAGCCTTGCTGTACACACACAACCTTAGCTGGGTGATGGTTTCAGGAAAATTTGTTCAAATTTTTGGATTGCAGCTTTAAAGGCCAAGATTGACTGGAAGCCAGCCGTTCTAAATTATCAGAAGAACTTCTGCCAATAATGCTCAAAAGTGAATCCTAGATTACTCCATAAACTCCTTGGTAGACACAAAAATCTTCCGGTATTTGCAGTTTAAGTGACATTTATCCAAACTTATGTAAATTTCTGACCAGCTTTGTCGCTCTACAGCTTAATCAAACTTTATCTCAGAGTATTTAGAAATTCAGTTGCACAGTCTGTATTCGGTAAAGGATGGTATAACATTTATATAATCTAAACTGGATGTTTGAAAGTTGATCTGCGGCTCTGTCTGTCTCTGCTTCCTCCACAGGGCTCACTCACTCTGACCTGGACCATGAGCAATGATCTGCCTGTCCTGACAAGTCTGACAGAGAACTCCACTGTGAGTACGCTGCTGCAGCAACACACGCTGTCCACACCTTCAGATAGTGCTGAGTCTTGATGTTATGCTTGAAGAAACTCTCACGAAGTTTTCTGAATCCCTGCTGGGTTTCAATCAAGGTGGGAACCACAGAGCAAGGCATGTTGGGGAAACAGTGTTCCAGGGGTCGGCTTCAGTCTGCGGGTGCTGCGGGGGTGTCGGGCAAATGGGGAGCTGATGGAAAACCAGAACTGAATATGGTTCTGGATGGATGAGAGAAAGAGAGAGGAGGAGTCTGAGCTGTTTGCTCTGATTGCTGGTCAGTTTGAGTTCTCTGTGGAGACGGAGAATCGACTTCCATGTTGCTCTGCACAGTGAGTCAGAAAGATGGCTGTGCAGCTCCGCCTGATTGATGGAACTTTGCTTCCCATTTGGCTGAGTTTGTAGAAACAGTAGGTTTCATTAAGTCACGGCTGCTCCGATACATGCACACATACACCCCCCACTCCCCCCCACACACAAATGTAATCATGGTTGTTTCCAACACAAATATGCCTCACTCCTAGTTTCTTTACATTTTCCCTCCTGTGCTTTTGCCAGAAACTACTGAACCCAAAAACCCCATCATGAATCCAGTACACTCAATGTTTTGTGTTTTTTCAGTTTGTTAAACCATCTAACAAAAATCAGTGAAACATTTAAATAAAAGAATGAGAAAAATTTATTTTATAACATAGCTATTCTCATAATTTAACGTAAATAATCTAAATTAACCATTTCTTTAATTAATACTTTGCATTCTTAAATAAATCCAAGTGTTCACCTTTTCCTGCTTTTCTTGCCCATAGAGTCACATCAATGATAAAAAAGTTAAAACAATATAAAGTGTGATAAAGTAGGATTATAAAAGAGGTAAAAAAAAAAAAGTCCAATGCTCACTGTTTGAGAGCTTCAGTAAAAATGACTAATTGGGGTTTAAGTTAGACCAAGTCTCCATAACAATCATTTGATGCGTTCCTTATTGTTGTGTCGGAGTGAATATCCTACTGTCACTAACATAAACATACTGAGATTGCTAAACTCTACTCTGGATTTTAATGGAGTGATTTGGCCAGATTAGAGTAAATTTCAGCAAACATTCCAGATTGGATTGGATTAAGGATAAATGATAAAGTAAAATTAATGCTCACTGTGAGGCATAGTGGAAGATCTGTGATGCTGTGGGCTTGTATTTTCTTTTAAATGCCCTGAGAATCTTATTAAGGAGCATGACATCAGGGACTCTTTCATATAACAGGACATTAAAACAAGATGAACTTACCAGTTAACTAGAAATCAGTCATTGTTAGGTCTTTCCAGGATAACGAGATGAAACATTTAGCTAAATAAACAGAACGGCTTCATCAGACCATTTCAAGAGCTTTTTTTTTTTTTTTGCTTGTTGTTTTAAACCGTAGTGCTAAATCTTACTGTAAACTTGTGTGGTGAGATGAAGAGAAAAAAGCATAGAGAAGACTTCAGGATTCAGGGGGATCCAGAGAGATAGTAAAAGGAGAAATATTTATAGATTCTTTTTCTCTATTTGCTTCAACACTGAGAAATCTCAGCTTTGTGCCATTGGAAAAGGACAAATGATTGGCTGCAGACGAACCAACAATTGTGCTACCAGAGGTTTAGTTGAAAACAACATTGAATTAATCTATTCAGATTAGATGTTTCTCCATGTGACTGTAATAAAGCATTATTTAATAAAAGGGTTTTTTTTAACAATTCTTTGCCAGAGTTGACAATAAGTGTAAAGACACCTTGCTCCTTATATCAGTTAATGATGTACGTTTCACTTTGTGTCAAGAAGCGAAATTGGTTGAAATCTTGAAGTCACTTATCAAGCCACTTCCAGCTTCCAGCTTCTTCTCTTGCCTCATGGATGTCTGAAGGAAAGCAGACCTCATATCCAGTGACTTGATGCTGTTAGACGGATCTTCTGGGTGTCTGATTGGTGGTTCTACAGAAGAACCACAACGCTCAGTAAAACCCATGTTTTATTGTCTGAAATTACCCTTGGCTGAATTCAGATGGATCTATCGCCAGACCTGCTTTACGTTGGAGTCATGATGATATGCATTGGACACAAGATATATACACTGTATCAGAAGACACAATATTTCTCATTGTCTGAATTAAATCAAACTAAACTTGAACTGTCTTCTTTCAGGTTTTTTATGTGTTGAGCCAAAATAATGAATAGTCATGGCCTGAAGAGCCACGCAGTGAGGAAGAGGCCATTTCAAATGAAGAAATGGCCTCTTAAAAGCTAAAGTGCGATTTATGGATGAACGCCGGAACAAGAAGCTTAATTTTTGGAGATGTGTCCTCTGGTTTGATGAAAGTCCAACTACAGTGTTTGGCCGTAATTGTTTCTGTTGGAGGGAAAAGAGAGACACCTGCAAGCATGAAAACGTTCATGAATTACTGACTGATACATTTCACATGGCCTCATGTGTCTTTTCACAAATAGTTTGTACATTTTTGGTTTCAACTGTCTGTGGAGACACAGACATTTTCTCTCTTTGAAAGATGCTTGAAATGCAGCTGCGGTTAACACTATCATTATCCTGAGGTCGTTTTGCACTCCATGAGGAACTCCTGGGCTCTTCTCTCCCCTCTTGAGCCTCTCTGGATAATTCTCTTTATACATCTTCATCCATTAGCCAAGATCAAACATTTCAATTGATTAATATTCTTTTCATGCGGGCAGAAAGAGTCCAATTATTCTCCTCTTTCCACTGAAACTGACATTCGGAGAAGAGCCAGGAAAGTCTTCAGTGGGGATTGCTCATGTGCGTCGGCATCCTCCTTCTCCTCCTCCTCCTCTTCCTCCTCCTATTTCCATTTTTAGCCTGCAAAGGCCTCATTTCCCTCTCATTGAGAAGAGTTGGGAAATTGAATTAAGGGTCTTGCTGACGTTTCGATTAGCATCCCCAGCCCTGCTCAGCCGAGACTGAGTATATTAATCAAAAGAGAGCAGTTGGTTGTCTACGTGAGTGTGCGTGAGCGAACAGGCGCTGCGTGTCTGGGTGTGTGTTTGCAGCGAGGAGGCAAGGACTTAAGAGTCTTCCAGTGCTGATTCCACTCATTAAATATTATGGTGCTTACAGCTGACAGTGTAACACCCCAAAGAGAGTCCTCACTTGCTCTTTAGAAAAAAAAGAGAAAGACAATCAATTACAGTCCAGGCAGAGTGAATTCTGCCATCATGTTCCCTTAACAAAACACAGCAGTGGAGAAATGCATGCCTCTGCCTGGCTTTGCTGGTCAATGAATGAGTCTGGCTCTTTGGAGATGACGAGAAAATGCAAGGAGAGGAAATTAAATTCATGCGCTGCAACCCAAGCAATATCACCACAGAGAAGATCAAAGTTTAAGTGATTACAATGATGTTTAGAGGGATATTTATAGATAAAAGATCAGATCTTCAAATGAGATTCATGAGCTTCAATGTGTTGTTCTGTTTCTGGGTATTTTACCTTCATCCTTCAGTCTGGATGCTGTTGGTTAGGAGTCCTTTGCAGAGCATTTCATTTGATTGCACAGAAAAAGGAAAGTGTCCAGAAAAGGAAAAAGGAAAACCAGGGATCTGTCCCAACCCACGCACAGCTGGTAACAGGATTACACTGTGTAATTTGGTAAAATTTCTGCCCCGATGGAAACAAATGTATCTCACTCACCCTCTCGTGGGAGGCCAGCGACTCCAGCGTTCTGTGCAGCTCGCATTTAAACAGGATTTAATTATGTCCTTGTGACTTTATAGCACTGATTTGCCGATAATTTCTTTTTTTTCTCTTCAGAATATGAAGTACGCTTGTGAGTGAATTAAAAAAGAATATCCACAACCATTTTGTCACGTTAAAAAGACAAACTTCTATGTATTTTATTGCTTTAGACCTACACAATGTTCTGCATACTTCAAAGTTTCAAATTTCAAAAAGGGTGGTATGCATTTTAATTTTATGGTATTCAACCCATTTTACCAAATAAAATCCCCAGCAACCCTGATTTTTCTATGAAGACGGTTTGTTAGAGAGCATTAGGGAAGCAACCCTAAACATACAGTGAGAGGTACGAGGGAGTAGATTAGATGTAACGTCCTAGTCAAAGTCCAGTCCAATGTCCAAAGCTCTCTATTGGAGAATCCTCACCAAAATGTCCTTTATTTTTTGTTGTTCAGACTGGAACAGGAAACCACGATGCATATCAACACGCATTGTGTCATTTGCTGTTGCAGCCGATGTTTGTGAAATGAAATATAAAACATCTGAAAGCTACTGAGTCTACAATTGTAACGTATTTTTCCCCCCCTTTCTTAAATAATCGCTCAGCAGCAGGATGTGCCCGTGTCGACCGGCCAGGCAGAGAACTACGTACTGCTGCTGGTGCTGCTGAGCGTCTTCGCTGGCGGGACGCTGGTCCTGCTGTCCCTGCTGCTGCTCTTCTGTCACCGCTGCTGCTTGGGTGGACGACGCTACTCCAGGTGGGTCCTGCCAGAACCAGGACGGTGTGGATTGCAACTTGAGAAATCCACAACGTGACAGAGCACTTCTCCTTCTGTGTTTCAAAACACGGAGAGTAAAAGTAATTTCCTCCCCGCAGAGCGAGCGATGACCCTGAGAAGACAAACACGACTTATGCTGAGGATTCTCAGCCCACGCAAGGTCAGAGCTGCGCTGTTTTGTTTTCCAGTTTCACACATACTTTCTGGTTTGGTGTCGTCACAGACCTCTTTTGTTCCTTTTCGTCGGCGCGTCCTTGTTGCTCAGAGATCACAATTCGTCTGGATGAATCAGATGCTCTCTCAGCGTCGAGCTGTCACGATGGAGAGTCGGACCGATTTGTTTCTACCGGCTCCACTGGCCGCAGAGTGTCCTTCAATGAATCTGCGCTGTATGAGCAGGAAAAAAACACTCAGGAAAAAGGACGCAGGTAACGTCCACTTAAGCAAACTTGGGTATTCTTCCCTCTTTGGTGGACAGAGATCAGATGTTTGTGCCTTGACCTCAGGTACACTCTCACTGAAGGAGACTTCCATCACCTGAAAAAGGCCCGGCTGACCCACCTGCACCTGCCTCCCGCTCCGTGTGACCTGAAGATACTCACCATCATGGAGTGTGACTCCACGGAGAGCAGCACCATCAACATCAGTGAGACTTCAGCTCCCAAGCTGCCCCTCAGCATCTACCAGGTAGCTGAACAACATCAGATCTGTAAGCTGCCACATTTCAGCCTCTGATGCAGTTTTCTGTCTCCTTTTTCCAGCCTGCTGAGAGAAGAGTCCCTGACTGGCTGGGACAGAGCCTGAGTGGGGGGCTGCCTGGAGATCCACACCACTCCACCGTACTGGACCAGAGAGACAGGAAGTCCTCATCTGTCCTCAAGTCCCAGCGCTCTCAGACAGTGAGTCTTTAACTTTAATTAACCTTGTTTCCATTTGAAGTTTGTACTTCAAATGAATGCTGCTTCGACTTTTTAAAAAAATTTGCTGCACAAACCTCAGTCGAGTTGATTGACACCAATTTTGTCTGATTTGAAGATGGGCTCGTTGAAATTTCTTGACCTGTAGAAACATTTCTCAATATGCTTAAAAGGACAGCAGCACAAATGAAAATTTTTGCTGCACATACCAGCACAAACGTTGCATAAACATTTGACACCAATTTTGTCTGATTTGGAGAAGGTGAGGAAACCAACTTCACCCAGGTTTTGTTGACACATTTCAGCCTCTGATGCAGTTTTCCATCAGAGGAATATTCTTTATTACACTATATTCAATAAAGTCAAAATCTAAGCTAACCTTTCCGTTGTATGTCAACATTTATAATGCAAGACAGAAAAGAAAAAGTGAACAGCAGAACTCCAAAAGCACACAGAAAACCCTTTTATTCTAAATCTCAAGAAAGCTTAAGATTGCTTTAAGATTTTTTCCATCAAAATTTTTATTATAAGATTTTAGATGCTGTGCTGTGACTTAATATTGGGTAAACATGTATGAAACCCCCCAAATATCTATCAGCTGAAAGTGAGAAATGGGTCGATGTCAGAGATTGGTAGATGGTTGAAGGAAGCATCTCAATGAAGTTACTTTTGTCATACCTTTGCTGTACGGCTGATGAAGGTCAAACTCAGTCTCTCTGTGAAATCTACAGAGAGACTGTGAAGCCATCACTCATCACTAAAACACGCAAGGGATACGTTCTTTATGATTTGTGGAGATTATAATCAAAAATATAAACAATTCTCACGTCTTATTTGCCACAGTTGGCCGGTTCACAAACCTTCTTGTGATTATATCCCCTGAACTCCAAAAGTTTAAAAAAATTAGAGGTTTAATCTGCACATCATATCACATCTCTTTGAAGATGTTGCATTACATCCAAATTCTATCAATTGTGGTTCCAATTCTCATTTGGATAATTTTTCTCTTAGGAAATATGATCTAATTAAGCTGCGAGAACACAGGGTACTTTACCAAACTTGATCTTGCTTCATTTATTTTGTCTGTACTAGATCATTAGCAGCTATTTATCTGTTAATGTGTAACTTTTGTTTCCAAACTCAAAGCCAAGCTGGTCTGTACTGAACTTGGTTTATTTCTACAGTGCAAACAAATCCACTGATTTCCAACACAAAGTGAAACTCAGTCGCCTGCTAGAGGCTCAGAGCTGCTGCTGCTGCATCAGTCATCGCTGCAGCTGAGTGACAACATGACAAATGCTGTCCCCTGAGGACTCTGGCTCTCATTGTCACCATCCGTCTCAGCCGCATGTCCTTCCTTAATGCGTCTCCACCTCCCCTCCATCCTCCTCTGCCTTCATCTCTTCTGTCAGATGGAGGCCATCGGAGACAGGGGCGAGGCCGAGAGCGAGTGGGAGCCGAGGGGAGAGTCGGCTCAGGCCCCGGGTCCGACGTCTGTTCTGCGCTTCCTCTCCAAACTGCGGCGACATGCCAGCCTGGAGGGGGCCGGGCCTTACTTTAGGAGGTGGAAGTTCGACACCAGCCATCGGGCCGCCAGTCTGGACGCCAAAGGTTTGTGCAGATTCATGGAAAAGCTACAAGTTTTCAGAAAATAAATATGTATATATTTTTTTAAGCTAAACTTTAAACTGGTTTCAACTGGTTTGAAAGGAAAGATGAGATGCATTCAGAACTAAAGTACCACAAAATGTTGTTTATGCTTGTCTCAATGAAAATAAATACAAATTGTTAAATTAAAAATAAATGCATTTATTATCATTATGTTAATAATCAAATTTATAAGCCAATAAATATGTGAAATTCATTCATTAAAAATTCATTAAATATTATGAGGACATGTAATTATAACAGTATTAAGTGATTTCATGGTTCCTGTCTAAAACTGAGCCATGAAATTATTTATTTGCCACTGAAAATACAGCATCATCCAGCTCCACTATGTAATATATCACACACAGGTTTCTATTTCTACCCATATTAGGACTTTGCATTGACTTTCGTTCATTGTAGTGAGTGAATTTATGCCTAAGCCAAACACCTTACCTCTAAACCTGACCTCTAACCCTAAACAACAGAGTCCACCGCATTAGGACTGTATTTTGGTCCCTATAATGCCCATTGGTCTTCAGAAAGTTTAAATAAATAAATATGATTATTTTTTTGCTAAAAAAAGAATCATATTTATTTGATATGTAGACATTTAAGGTTAAATTTCTTATTTAACTGTGCTACTTTAGAACCTCGTACATCATTTCTTTACATATTTACCTTGATACCTACAATTGATTTGTTTATTTAACTAATTTATGTCATAATTTTTTATGTATTAATACATTTATTTTTTTATGTACTTACTCCATTTCCAATTTCATTTCAGTTATGACAAGTGTAAGTAAGGTAAGGCAGGGAAGGTCATTTTATTTATATGTAACTTTTCAGCGGCAAGGCAACTCAAAGCTTTACATGAGTGGAAATATAATCAAAACAACAAAAGAAAAGCAAGAGAAAGATGAAAGTATGAAAAGTTTACAGAAAGGTAAAAGTATAGAGCAACATATTGGTTCCCCATGTTTAGTAAGAATAAGAATTGATTAACTATTAGGGGTTTCTCTGGATTGTGACACATTTGGCACTAGATGGAAATGTGAAGATGTGTCTGATTTCCTTCCAGGCTCCCCAAAGAGAAAGCCTTTTCAGAGACAGAGAGCAGCAAGTGAAACCACTGACCACACCGATGAAGACTCCTCTCCGCTCCGAGATGATGCCTTTGGATCTTTCCCACATATTCCCATCCAGCCCAGCGGCCTCCAGTCCCTCTCCGCTGAGACTCTGCCTCATCCTGAAACAGCTCCTACATCCTCTGTCTTCCTCAGGAGGTAATTCTCTCCTTACATAACGATGATTTCAACAAAATCTGGTTCTGACTGCATGTTCCTCTCCTGTGCAGGCTAAAGCTGGAGGCCATGGTGGAGGTAGGTGGCAGCACCACCAGCAGCAGGAGAGCCGAACTTTGTCTCCCATCTGATCCCGCTCTGGGTCAGGTTGAGCCTGCTGTCAACGGAACCCGAGCGGAACATGAAACGGTGTTTGGAGCAGCGATAAGAACGAAAGCAACAAGAAATGACTCGGAGTCTGCGGAAGATGACGACCTGTTTGGTGCAGAGCAAGGACCCACCAGGCGGGACCGGTTTGAAGAGCTGTTGAGACAAAACGAGGATGCAAAAACAGATGTTGGCACAGCTGGTGTGAGAAAAAAGAACTATGCAGGGACAGATGAGGGAGACGATGCGGCGTTGGGAGCCGTGGCCAGAAGAAGGACAGACTCAGGCTCGTCTCTGTCTTTCATGATCCGCCAAGAGAGCTCAGATGCACCCCCGTCCCTCTACAGAGACATCTGGAGCCTGAGAGCCTCTCTGGAGCAATATGCCTCTTCAGATCAGAGCAGCACCGATCGTGAGTCGGTCCGCAGTGACGCAGACAGCGTCTCATCTTTTGGTGGAGCAGGAGCTCGCTCGGGCCTGGACACCTGCCTGTCGCAAGACCTGGACGATGAGCCTGAAGGAGATGGTGAGACAGAGGGCGGAACCAGAGAGGCGTCAGGGGGAGACGGGGAGATGGGGAATGGAGCTGGAGGAGAGGCGGAGGGAGGAAACAGAAAGTTGCTTCAAATGGACAGTGGTTATGCCTCCATTGAAGCACCATCCAGAGCCCCTGAAGATATGAGGCTGTTTGGGACTCCTGGGGCCCCTCGGGGGAAAACTGCTTCTGAGAGGAGACTGTTTTTTACCAGCTCTGGGAGGAAAGGCTCAGTGTGTGAGAGTGTGGAGACCAAGTTGTTTCAGGAGGAGCTGGAGGACCAGATGGTCCTCAGCGCAGACACAGAGGACAGACTAAAGCAGAAATCTCAGGGTGACGGTCTTTCTCACACCCTTCAAGAGCCATATCAGCTACTGAAGTCCCTCCATCCTCAGAAGCCTCCAGAAACACAAACTCAGCTTATTTCTCCTCTGGTGAATCCGACCCCACAGCCCCCGAGTCCCCATCGATCCCGTCTCCGTCGCCGTGATTACAGCATAGACGAGAAGACAGACGCGCTCTTCAACGAGTTCCTTCGTCACGATCCGCGCTTCGACCAGCAGGACTCTCCGCTGCGCTCCAGGCACAGGTCCAGGGTTCACCTCCGGAAGCAGTGGCAGAGACACAAGCAATACAGCGACCCGGGTTCGGCCTCAGGAGGAAGGTACTCGCCGTCTCTAGAGAGACAGAGGTTCACCCCGCTCAGGAGGGGGGATAGCGCAGGGTACCCGCTGGACACCAGGTACCACAGCACCCTGTCGAGAATAGCGAGCGCTGCCGATGAAGAAGCCAGCGAGGTCGCGGCTTCTGAGGAGGCAGCAACAGAGAGAGCAGGAGATCCAGTAGGAGAAGGAGCTGCAGGGAGCACAGTCGACAGAACGTCCTACGGAGCAGACCCAACAAGAAGCGTCTCCTCAGAGTTGGCTGGTGAGACTGATGGCTGCCAAGTGTCCACAAGCAAGGAGGCGGGAAGTGCGAGCAGCACTTTGTCGGCGCAAATCAGCCACATGGACCCCAGAGTGGACAACAAGAACAACAACAGCAGCCAGGCCATCCTGTCAGAGGTTTCCCTGCAGGCCCAGAGCAGCCTAGCAGACAAGCTGGTGGCGTCGGTGGACGAGAGACTCTACACCGGACTGCGCCGTGCGGAGAAGGCCCGACAAGCAGGGTCAGAGGTCATTGTGACGCACACTGCGTCACCGGGGTCCAATCCCACATAATTCCCTGCTGTTGTATTTATTATAAAACCACAATAAGTCAAACACAGTCAAACATCATCATGTGTCAGGCATCTCTAGCAGCATTAACTTCCATCTCGTCCAGTCATACCCGAACTGCCACTGTGACGTCCCTCCGTCAGTAACCAGAGAACTCATCTCCGACATTCAAAGATGTAGATGCATCTTTAGAAAACGTTATTTTCTGACCTATCTGTGACTTTTCAGCATGCTACTACAAGTCCAAGCTATGTGTCTGTGAATAGTGTACAGTTTTAACCTCTACAAGCACTTTGATGGAATGAAAGCTACCACTGGTGTTTGTCAGCCATTTCTCTCATGTCCCTTTCCTCCTCAAGTGTCCTTGTTTGTCTCCGCCGTCATGAAGGTGAAAGGTCGTGTGAGAGCGGTCGATTTCACGAATAATGATACAGTGAACCGCAAATGTCCTCACAGCTCCTTGGCTTTTACACTCACAACCACAAAATTGTGTTTAGGTGGAATTTTACGACAGACACACATGAAGTAGTGTAAAATTGGATTTTCTCCTAAATAAAAAATGCTTTTTTTTTTTTTTTAAATTAATAAAAACACTGTAGAACCAGAGAGAACAAATGAGAATATTAATTTTCAAGTCCTGCCACGGAATCTCAATGGGATTCAGGTATGGACTTTGACTGGGCCATGAAGTTCTTGCTCTATAATTAGGGTCCTCTGACTGCGTTTAGCTAAGGTGAGTGGTGTGCAACATTTTTGCATAGAATTTCAATAAAATATAATTTTGTGGTTGTAAAGTTGTTTTTTTTTTTAAAAAAAAGCAGTGTGAATAGATTTGCAAGGCACTGGTATGAAGAACGATACCAAACATGTTTACAGCTGCCCTCTCTTTCATTAATACTTTATCAGCCTACCTGAAGATATCACTATAAAACCAGATGGAAAGCAGAAGATGCACTCAAATAAAAAAAAACAAAAAAACATGTGAGCAGTTTTGCATTTGCTCCTTATATTTAAGTTGTGTTTATTTGCATTAGTCATCAGTTCTTGAGGAGACGGCATCCAGGCGTGGGCTTTAGTGTATCTGGGACTCTTCAGAGGGAAGACTGACGGATGATGCTTGCAGTGAGTGACACAGAAGCCTCCGAGGCTTTTAAACAGATTGCTCACGGAGGAGTTCAGGTTGTCACATGCTGAAAGTAATCAGAGGTGGCCTTGCTCTGTGCTCAGGAGAAAACGAAATGATTAACACACTGTGTACATCCAAATAAAAACGTGGGAATAATCTGATTTTCTCCCGAAAACAAATCTGCAGAGTCTGATAGTTTATTTCTTTTCAGTACGATGGTACATAACCCTGCAAAATCTCCCAAGAAATGCCAAAAAAAACAACACACAATCAGAAATGTTTTGCTGAAAGAATGTGTGTTTATGCCTCGAAAGCAACTCGAAATTATTATTATTGGAAAGTTTGCAGTGACATTTATTAAGTAATAGT
>CAEFZY010041723.1:0-21570 GCA_903066815.1 Brachyrhaphis roseni
TATATATATATATATATATATATATATATATATATATACGATATTATTATAATACATATTAATTTGTCCAGTACAAATTTCCCTGCTGTACTGACAATGAACTCTGTTAAATCTGAACTTCTGTAAATAACCTTCAACTTCTGAGACATTTTTTTCAGTGACAGAGTATTTGTTTCCTTGTCATTTTACATATCCAACATTTCTGCATTTTGCTTGTTTCTTGTAAACGTGCATCACTGCAACCACCAGGCCACAAGAGAGATGATCCCGAGGGAGAGAATAAATTCTTGAACTTGGACTCAATTATGGCAATGGCTGAAAAGAGATTCTCAGAGTAATTATGCTGCATTACACCTGCTTTTCAGCATAAGCCTAAAGCTTCAGCAGTCTACTGGTTAAATCCACTGGCACAGGGGAAATATGAGTGGGGGGGAAAGCACATATGCAATGCCTACCAACCCACCCCCCCATCGTCCACCACAATTGAAGTCAAGCTGCCCAAAAGCAAGGCTCATAAACTCCCGTTTGTTGTCTGCAGCAGTCAAGTGGAAAACAATTTGCATTTGGTAACTCTTTATGCAAATATCATTCTTCATTTATGTATAAATCTATTATGAACGACTTCAGGCAATTTTTTAAATAATTTCTTTTAGTGATATTTAATTTTAGCTTCAGCTCTGGATGAGTGAATAAAAGTGTGTATGCATACTATCCTTGTTCAAAGTAGTGCGGCAGGCTTGGACTTCCCTGTATGTAACCCAATAGTCCTGAGGTGTCTGAATGCGTTGCAGTGGCCTGCATGGAATCTGGATATCTGTCTACATGTGCGTCCATGCCGTCTGCATATTTCGTGTGTGTGCGTGTGCATGCGTGTACAGGCATGCCAGAAAGTTCCTCCCGGGTGGAGGGTAATATCTGCATTCCAACTTTTTCTGTATCTGACCGTCGACATATGTATGGCGCTGGCATTTCTGGTCAGAGGAACTTTATACGGCTCCCCAGAGTTCTTTCAACACCGACAGCTCCACACACACACTCATAGACTCACACATCCTTCTGCTGACACATGCATGTCACCACGGCAACCAGATACAACCTAAGATGTGATATTGACAGAGTAGTAACAGTACCGGTGGTCTCAGAGGCTCCAAACATGCAGATTTCTCCTAATCATTTTAGAGAAAAACACTTGAGAATCATGAAAATTCTACAAATCTTAGAATGTAGCGTTATTATTATTATTATTATGTACCAGCTGTTGTACACACTGTGGGGTTTTTTCCTCACACATGGCTCACATTGTTAACTTGAACTTGAGTGTTTGTTGTGAATGTATGCTGCTTCAAAAGAGTAAAAGGTTTTGGAATTGATGGAACAAAATCATAAAATGTTACAGCAATAGCTTATTGATAAGATTAAATTTTTTTTAATCATTCAAGGTTTTCACTCTCAAAAACTATGACAATTTCAGAAATACAGAAAGGGAAAATCAGGAAAAAAACAAACAAAAAAAACCTTTCATCTGTGCAAAAATCCAAAGACAAGAATTAGACTTACCATAGACTGGAGTGAATGTTGGCTCTGTCTTCCTCTTCACCCTGTCAGATGAAATGTAGTCAGTCATTAGGTTCAGGATTTGGGTTGAGCCTAAATGTATCTCATTTAAAAAATTATTCGGCAGAAGGTAGAAAAGAGGATTTAATAACTAGCCACACAGCTTAACAGTAATGCAGTATTTCAGGATAGCCAGCCATAATGCCTTGTAAAAAATGTTCAAAAAACTTGAATGTTTTCATATTTTGTCATATTGCATCTACCAACTTTAATGCATTTACTGAGATGTTAAGACAGGATCAGATAAATTGGTGGATAACTGTGTAGCTGAAGGAAAAGAAAAAAACAAATTATCCCTTTCTGTGAATTATCTCTGCGTACTCCAGCTTCCTTCCACTGTCCAAAAACATAGCTGTTAGGTTTATTAGTCTCTCTACATTGTTCTTATGAATCAGTTTCTGTTGTTCTTTGACCTATTGTCAGCCTGTCTAAGCTGTATCCTGCATCCTTGCAATCCCTGTCTTCCCAATCCCACTCCCACTGTCGACCCTGCAAGGATACATGAGTCTAGATAATGAATGGATAAAAAAAAATAGGGCAAAATCACATCACACTTTTCAGATTGTGTGAACTCTTCCAACTTGGAACGCAAACATAAATTTCTGAATACAAATGCAGCATCAGTTTAGCCTTTCATCTATCTAATAAAAACATTCAAATAACAAAAAGTGGACTAAGGTGAGTAAGCTCAACCACAAATGAACCAAACTTATGTAGTGATTTATAGTTTGCTGAACACAGTAAAGCAGTGTTGAAAACAACCACACCGTTATTTTCATTTAAGAAACAAAACACAAAAACAATTCAAAGTAATGTACTACAATGTGTCTGTTTATCACATATAGTACAAATAAACACATAATATTAAAAAGTTGTAAAGTGACAACAGGAACACAATGTGTTAACACTCTTGCAAGGCCTTGTAGCATTTATTGTTTTCCATATCTTTGTTACTGCAGATGTAAAATAATATTCAGCTATGGACCTCATAAGATGCTGCAGGGAGATGCATTGCCCCTCGGAAAATGGCACCACACCCCCAAGGATAAATATATCTTTATATAGATATGAAATTTATAGTTTTTCAGGTTTTGGTTTAGGTGGCAATGGGGAAAAATGTTAACTAATGCTTTCAATACTGAACACTTTGCAGCAGTCTTATCTCCACAGTGCATTCGCCATTTCTATCCATCTGGTTTCAATTCTTTCCACCTGCCCATCAGTCTGCAGCCATGGATAGGTGAGCCTATTACACGCTTCTCACCTTGTTCAGTAGACAGACTTTTACATGCATGCGCACCCCTCCACTCCCACAACATACACTAGCTTTTGCTTTATGGTAATTTAACTTGTCATGCACATCAGCCAAATCTGCTCCTCTGTAAAACGGCTGTTAGTGAAGCCACATCAGGGCCCTGATGAAGTGATTCAGAGTCCAGAACGAGGAGCTCAAACAACCTCTTACCCAGCAAACACAGGACACAAACTAGCACAAAGTCATAGCATAAATTGTGCTTTAGAATACCATTCTAACCTCAGGAATTCTCAGAAGAACTTGGAGGAGAGTGTCAGATAAATAAAGTGAAATTAAATGCAGGTAAGCAATGCAAGTTTGACTTGTTTACTTGTTTAACTCAAGTAACATACAGACATTCTGTGAATGGATAAAATAAATTAGAGCAAAATTACTCCATACTTTTCAGATTGAGGGTCTTGTTTAACTCAAGTAACATTAAGTGTACAGCCATTCTATGAATGAAAGGTAAAAATAATAACTATTTGCTGGAAAATTACACACTTGATCCTAAATTTCAAGATTTATTTGAGGATACCATATCAGCTAAAAGCCAATTATAATGGCATTTGTCATTGCAACATCACATTCCTCATAATTAATCCTAAGCATGAAAGAATAAAAATACCTAGAGAATGGGAATATACATAAATATGTCTTTTCCCTTTTTTTCTGTTTTTACATAGTCTTTAATTGATTTCTTTTCATAATTTATCATCCTTAAAATGTTGTCTAAATATTTTTTTTATTCTAACATATATTTTATATTAAGTTTGATTTAATTTAACTCAATTTGATAAGTGACTAATTTAACAAATTAGTTGCCTATCAAATTATGTGTTGATCTACCATATAAAATCACAAAAACATCCATTAAAGTTATTGTACGACGACAAAATATCTGGGTGTTTTATGAAGTACCGGTATATTGCTTATTTTTATTCATGTATTTACTGCAGCACAGAGTTAAGGGTCACCATCATATATGTAACTCAGGACATCAGTGTCTTCAAGGCTATTTCTTTCTTTCCAGAAAACCTGTCCCAGGCCAAGGCAGCCTGTTTCGCTTGCAGACAAAATAGAAAATAAATGAATAAAGGCAAAGTGAATTTGTTGATACTGCTGAGCTCCAATGTTGCAGGATGTGCTATCATGTGAAACATCACTTTTTAGTCAACTACACACTTTCTCTGCACATACAGTATGTTTATTGCACCTCAATCCACCTCTCAGCTTGTCTTGACCTCCTTTGCTCTCTCTGTCACTTTGCCCCACTATGAGTTTTTCAAGCTCCAAAAGCACTTTTTGTCTATTTATGTCGTGTCAGTGTTGCCCCAGACCTTGACACCAGCTGTGCTATTTCAGTTCAGCAGCTCCTGAACTCTCTGGGTGACACATTAAGCTCCATACAAGCGGAGAACAAACAAATATTGTCAGAGCTGAATAATAATACAACAAATAACACAAAAATAAAACCAAGTGCATCAGCAGAAAAAAAATATATATATATATCCCACAGGCCTCTTTGCAGTTCCAAAGAGGTTGCATTAGCAGGCAAGTCTAAAATTGCTGGGATGGGAGAAGACTGAATCGTGATCATGCAAGTAAAAAAAAATAAATAAATTAAATAAAAAATACAAGAGAATAAGTGAAAGGTCTAAATATGCTGTAGCCATGAGAGAAGGGATTAAAATAGATTGGAGAGAGTGTGAATAGTGACAGACGACTCTCAGAGATAATTACACACTCAGCATGTGTCTTTTCACCACCCCAATAACAGATCTCATCGTTTCACAGCCAGACAGACCAAAAGTCCATTCCTATTAACTTTTAATAATACACAGTCACAAAACTATGGCACATCATCATGGGAGAATTTTTATTTCAAAGGGCAAAACTTGATAAAAATCTTTGAATGATGCTGTAACATTTTGATTTATGGAATACTAAAAGTCTAATAGCAAGCTTGGTCTCTAACAGTGGCATGGCTGCTTGCCTAGTTTACTGGCCATATAATACACTTTGCAAATATTTTAGAAGCCAATTAAAAGATGGGATTATGTGCATGAATTGTTCTGCTTCTTTTAGTTGATAATCAGATGACAAAACACTTTTGGGAACAGTGCATGATTCATTCACTGACATACAGGATGGCTGACACTGATGCTGTAGCACTCATTCAGTCCAAACAAAAAAGTGTGAATTCATAATCACAAAAATTGTTTCAACTTTATTCAATATCTTCATATTGTACTGATTTTCACCAGTTATTGCAACTGTAAGACAAACCTGACCCATCAGTACCCCATATTCCTGCATACATCTTTACAGCCGAGCCTGATAAATTATGTGTGCAGTGCAAAAATGCTCATAATCACCATCAAATATTAAGGCTAAAAGTGGCCTAATACAAATTGCTGAAGTATACAGGTAATGGAAGGTTTATCTACATTGTGATGGCACAAGTTTATTGGAATGATGTGTGAAACATATAATCTGCTCCCTTTGCTATATTACGACATATTAGTGTGTTTTTTTTTTGTTTTTTTTTACTTTTTGTACTGATTGCTCGACCATCTGGAGGCCAGAGGTAAATGTTTTATGTACAATCTGAGTTTATTAAAGTAACTTCATTGATAGCTGTAGGAAACAGGTCCAGTTCCCCTTCTATGTCAGTCACTTCAAGGGATAAGCATGCAGAGGTGAGTGAATCTCCAATGTAGACTAATCTCTGCATACTAATCATGATATTAGGTACATCATTGTACTGAAATTTGCCCAGAAATTCAAAATTTATATGGAAATCTTCTTATTTGCTGGAGATTATTTAATCTCCAACAAATAAGGCTTTGCTGGAGATTAAATTTCAATCATTTATTTCAGCAAAGCTACTACTATTATAGGCATAGAAATTCAGATTGATGTTACATACTAAAGTTGTGGATCTTTGTTCTCCAATAAAAAACGTCAGGTATGCAATAGTCTGAAAGGTGAAAAGATTTTAACAAATGTTCTCGTCTTACAAGGAAGCTTACTGGAAAAATCGGGTGAAGAGGTTTGTTGGAGACACAGAGAACAGACAACCATACATACTTAACGACCATTAGAGTAACCAATTAACTTAAAATCCATATTTTGGGGCTGTGGGAGAAAGCCAGAGGACATGGAGAGATTCTTGGGAGAGAACAGTGCGGACAACTGTCCTGCAATTAGTTTTAAGCCCAATTTAACAGAACGTAAAAGTTACATGCATCTTATCCAGAGTGGAAATAAGTTTGGACAAAAAGCTTAAGTCAAGACAGACAATTATAAGGTTATGCTTGCATACTGCCCCTTTAAATCAATGCACTTAAGGAAGTCCTAAAAGCAACTGAGCAGAGCATTGTAGGAAATCCAATACGAATTTAGCTGGCAGCTCACCGATTATTTACTTCTTCCCTCTTTCTCTTTGTGTTCTCTTGGAGTGAGGCCTATAATTAGCCAATTGCAAGAAAAGGTTAGGAAAGGTTGTGGAGAGACACTGTATGTGACTGCTGTGATTGCAGGGACACTGTGAAAGGGGGGGAAAGTTATGACAATTCTAAGGGCCCCTGACCGACAGGGGGCCCTGCGCAATTTATTTATTTTGTTGAAATTAAAAAAAATGGGGCCTGTCAATTACACAGTCAGTCATATTGTGTTTTCTAAAATAGTTTTTAGTAGTAAAAATCAAATGTTTCCCCTCCCAGACCAAAAACCACACATCCATATTTGCCCTGAACCCCCTGGATCTGCATGGAATGGTTCATTACTGCTTGGAGCTTGATGGTGTTCAGCAGCAGTCAGAAGAAGACAAAAACGACTGTGGCAGTTACTATGCCGCCAAGAAAAGTAATAAAGTCAGGTTTTCAAAAAAATAGAGAAATAGAGCGAGAAAACAAAAGAGTGTCAAATTATAACCCAGTTTTTCTCCAAGAGAGGTGGGTAGACTGTGTGATTTTTTGTCATGGGGCCCAAAAGTTCCTGGTTGTGCCCCTGGTTATAGTTAAAGGTAAGATCCTTTAAAACATAACATAGTTTATTTGTCGAATACATTCAGCAAAGTACACAAATGTCAAAGGAAAGATTGTTTCTTCCAAAACAGCAACATATTTATGCACTCTATCTTAAACGAGCTGCAGCATAAGTGCTATCAAATATAAACTATCCTACTGGATTTAAAAAATCTGCAATGATAGAGATGCTCAATCTGTACCACTAAGCAGTTTTCTAAGTCTCATCTATAAGTGCTAAAGTGAACAGCTGTGTCCACAGAAATAGTACCAGAGAATATGTTGGCTGAAACAGCATCTGCAAAATCTCATCAGTAAAAGAGCACATGGGACATAGAATTACAAAAGAACAAAAACAGGAGCAGGAGGATCTTAATTTTGCCCTGTCTCTAAATTTGCAAGTTATCTTAAAGGTCATAATAAATAAATAAAATCCAATTATATGATGAAATCCTTTGATTTAAAAAATGTTTGCCACCTTTCAGATTTAGTCCGTTTCAGCTTCGTTGTTGCACTAAAATGAATCAGGTCATTAAGCAAAGCTGACCAGAAAAGAGAACCTGAGAAGAAAGAAGTTTTTAAATGATCAATTCATTTTTTAGGAGGATAAAACTCAATTGAAACCAACCTGACCCTATATGAAACCATACTTCTCCAATCTACTAAATTATGAAATAACTGTTTGACCAGATTTTTGGGGTCAGTCTATGTAATTACATGCAGGCTTTAGTCCAGATCTGGAGAGTTATAAAATCATAGAATCCACTTAAATCTCACAACACAACACAAATACAACAATCCATAAAAATCGACAAACATATTAGAATCAAAGTCATTGAAATATGTCAATCTGGAAATGTTACAAACCAATTTCAAAGTGTTTAGGTTGAAAGAGAACTACAGTGAGTTGTGACCCACACAACATGGAACAGTGGTGAACCTTATCAGTATTAGCTGGCCAATGATCGTATGAGCCGTTGATATTTTTTAGGAAGTAAAGGAAGAACATTATTTAAGTCGTGTCAGTCTTCTCTAGCCTCAGTTAAAGTAAGTGCTTATGATTAAAAAAAAAAAAAAAAAAAAAAAAGAGACCGTGCAAAAATAAATGGATCCATGGGAGAGTTCTAAAATTAAATCCTACTAACCAAAAGGAACACCAGAACCTGACTCAGATTTTCCAAAAATCATCTTGACAATCCACAAGACCATTTTTTCGCGGACCTAGAAATACTGTTCTGTTGACTGAAAATAACAAAATTGGAACATTTTGGGAATAAGTGTTACAATGTGTAAACAAATATATAATTTCAAAAAAAGGACATCCTGCTGATACTTCACCATATGGACTATGGGAGAACCAAACTACTATCACAATTCAAACATGTAGGCAATAGTGTGATGTTCTGGAGCTAATTTGCTGCTTCAAGACCTGGATGTCTTTGCATAACTGGTTGATTCTTGCTGTTAGGTATGCATGGGTTATGAATAGCTTAAAAAAATATAAATAAAAGGACAGTTTCGAAGTGAACTAATTAAATCTGTTTGCCTGGACTTAAATCCAGTCACATGTGGCATGACCTTAAACATGCTGCTCATGCTAAGAAAAAAAACAACAAAACAAAACATCTCCAATGCAGCTGAATTGAAGCAATTCAAAAAATAATTTTAACATTTAAGTGCAACAAAAAGGAAAAAAAAAAGAGATCTTCAAGGGGGTGAATACATTTTCACAAAAATACAGTTTTTCTATCACAGGTTAAAACAGCAAACTGGACGTGGAGGGTTCACTGTGTAAGAACCGTAATCGGCTTCATAACTGTCATCTGACTGAGCAAATCAACAAGAAGATGCATTTTACTAACGTAAAAGGATGATTGAGGTCTTTGTTATGGCATGGTGTGAAGCAAACAGAAAGGACAGAGAGAGGAAGGCAAATGAGGACTTTTATCAGCCCAGTAAAGATTTAAAGGGAGTAAATGTGCCTCAGCCATAAGGCCATGCAAAGCAAATGTGGCCATTAATGCAAAGCCAACAAGGACTGTATGTTCACTGTGTAATGCATTTGAAATATAAGCTAAGTAGTCATCTTTAAAAGCTGCATACAAGCTGCTCTTTTCTTTGTATAAAAAATTTATAATCATCCACATATCCATATACAGTACTAAAAGACATTACCCCTCCATATGTATGTTCATCACTTCTCTAATGAAGGAAATATGAAACCTGCATGGAGTCTGAGCCTTTTAACAAACAGTAGGAGATATGGTAAAAATGGAACATTTGGAAAAGAAAGGTAAATTTAAACTACTTCCAATTTCTCAGTCCAGTGACTAAAACTTTACTTTAATTGTATCAATGTACATTTACAGAGGCCTGCATGACACTGTCATGGCTGTTAAAGTGTGTCATTATAAGATAAAGTGATTTGTTTCTCACAGAGACCAAGGCGTGAAAATGAAGCCCTTTATTTACAGTGTCTTCCTGCCTGACTTCCTTTTCCTTCACGCATTGATAAACACCAGAGGGGCTTTATAGATCCTGTCGGAGATCATGGTCAGAATAGAGGTCAGCCAAGCTTCAACTGCCGGTGCTTATAGTGAACTTACAGGTAACTTACAGTTACCTGTAAGTTACACATAGTTCGTTTTTCAGAGTGAAGTGATTAATACATATAATTAGAAACAATTAAGACATGTTTCTGAGGTACAAATCAACTGTGACACCTTTTACAGTCATGTTCAACAGATTAGAATATGCATTCTGATGAGGTTTGTTTGTCAGAGAAAATGTACCTTTTTAAAAATGATAACCTCTGAGTAGGTTTTAAACATGCTTCTTATTAATTCCAAATTTCTGAACTTTTTTCTCTTATTTTGTTTTGCTTGATACAATTTTTATATTTTAAACATGCTTCCATTAGCTGTATAAGCAGAAAATCCTCATCATCATTAACAGAAAGAATTAAAGAATAATGAGTTTCACTCACAGAATTGAGTTACTGAAATAAGTTAAGTTTTTAAATTATACTCTTATTTACTGAATGAGTCTTTATATCCAATTATTCCAGAACTTGGAACTTAAACAGGTCAAAGCTTAGGTTTTTGTACCCATCCATAAACAATTAGAATGTATTTCATACGTATGCATATCTAACATTCATAGACATTCAGTGGAGTTTGGCGAGTGAGGGGAAATTAGAAGGTCATTGTTGCATCCCCATGTTTTGGTTTAATTAACACCATGTCAACTATAAAATAAATAAGCCTGGCATCAAAGGCTTTACAGTACAAAAAAAGTACATTTGGTGCATGGTAGATCTCTTCTTTCAGTTTTACAGCTTAGTAAGCATTCGCTCCATTTGACTTACACAGCAACAAGGGGTTAACAAGACAAAAAAGAAAATTGATCCAATAATTGCATCCATTACAACAGATGTAGAGATTGGCTTGGAGTGAAATGGGGCTCATTTTTCTACTTTATAATGTTCTACACCAGTCCGATTGTTGGTGGGTTTGGAGCTGAAATTTCAGCATGGAAAGTGAGGGCACTCTGCCCTACAAATGGCATGGCGTTGCCCTCAGACAACAAACCACAAAACTGTACCTCTTTTATTTTATTTTTTGGAGGGCATGATTTAAAGTACCACCAGACATATTTTTGTCCAAATAAAAGAGGTATTGAGGTTCATGTGACCTTTTATTTGGACGAGGAGCAGTCCTTTTTATGAAGCAGAGTTGAATGGTACACCTTGCCTCCTACTTGTAAGTTATAGATCACTTTTCTTCACGTTTTAGATTTTAGAACTCTAACTAAAAATATTTTCATGTCTGTGAGTATGTAAATAAGCATTGTAGATTATTTAAAGTCAATTTCTTTTATAATTCATATGCTAAAACTGTGTTTTCTTGTTTGTTGCCTCAGGGCAACATTGCGCAGTAGGGGTCCTTTTGTTCAGACAATATTATTCTAATGCATTGATGTGCAGTTGATTGCAAAATAATCATCACTGCCATTTTTTTTTTAAATTTATTATTGACTAACAGCAACAGGAGATTGCTTTTGATCATTTCATGGACAAAAGGTGCATGGTTCATAAGTTGGGGTCATTCCCAATGAAAACATGAGGATCCACTGTACCACCATTATTTCATTGTTTGTTTATCCTCAAAACTAACTTGAGTCCAAAAGGGCAATAAGCTGGTCATCAATGAATAAATGGCCCTATTAAAAGGCATTCAAAGACTGAAGCAATATCTGCCAAAACCAAAATTATGGGGCTGCAGGGTATTTCATATGGCTGGTGCAGATAGTGTTCCTTACAACTTTAAAGCTTACACAGGGCGAGTCGTGCCACCACCAAATCTACCAGACATCGGAGCTGGTGGAAATGTCCTTTTCTTGGCTCAAATTCTACCAAGGAATCAGAACTACAAACTCTTCAAAAAAGAACCTGTAACCCTAATGCCAGTCACTGATGTGAATCTGGTCGCTACAACCCATAGATAATCAGATAAACAGATGGTGATTCACGGGTATGTCAATAATCAAGTACCAGAAATGTACTTGATTTCTGGTACTTGAAATCAAGTACAGAAATTTACTTGATTTCTGTACTTGAAATCAAGTACAGATTTCAACTTGAAATCTGTACTTGATTTCAAGTACAGATTTGTACTTGAAATCAAGCAAAAAATTTTCACAATTTTTTGCTTGTGAAAAAGCAAGCAAAAAATTGCTTGCTTTTTCACATCAGCAAGCAATTCTTTCCAGATGTTTTACATAATAGGGAAAAAACTGATAGCAACATCCTTAGTGATTCTAACTCTGCCAAACATACACACGTACAAACTCACCCCTGCTTGTTTTAGTAATTTTCTTAAATGTACCATTCATTAATGAAAGTTTGTTGTTTATTCTATATTTGGTGAGTTGGAGCCATGTCTGATTTATTTTTGTCAACAAAAAGTTTTTTTTATGAATTTAGGTTTTGTTTGATTTGTATTTCATTTCTCAAAATAGAAAACCTTGGTGTTTTAGACCCCTTGTAGCACAATGTTGCCCTGAGGCAACAAACCCAAATCTGGTTCCGGGAGGTGTTAGGGTCTGATTTTATCATTGATATATAATCAGGGACCACTAATCTCCCAAAGAATGCAGGAAAATATTATTTTTCCCCAAAAAATAAAAAGTCATGCCATAGAGGGATAAAACTGGTTGCTGTTTACAGATTGATCTATATTTGGCCAGCCCTGCAGATGATACTGAGACTCTTCCACCAAAACATAGCCTAATACAAGTAAAGATGATTTTAGCTAGATGAAGAAATGGGCATTGAAAGGTTAGGTGACTCAAGAGCAACAAAACCCCCAGATAATGAAAAAGAAAGCATTTATTGCCATGTTGTTCAAAAAAATACTTTAAAGAATCAGTAAGGTCAACATAAGATGATTTACAGTTTCTCAATTTTTGTTACATAACAATCACAAACTTCAGTGCATTTTTTGCTATTGCGTGTATGTAATGTGATGGAGGAGCTGTCACGAGCTGAAAAGTAGTCCAACAGCAAAGTCCGTGCCGACATGCAACACGCACACATGCATACACACGCACACCCGAAATAACTTACTTTTTGGTGTCAGCAAAAATGGTTCATTGTGAGTGCAGTGCACACCGGTTATTACTGCCTCAGTTGTCATATTCATTCTAACTTGTAGTTTTCAGCGTCAAACATTTTCCAAATATTCCATCCAAGCTGTTTCCAGGTTGAGGCGTGCCGGGAGAGATCACGTGATAACGTGTTTGTGATGTCATCGGGACATTGTGATAATTGAGTGTTCTATTTTGGAAATAGGTTGTCTTTTTTTTTTTTTCCCATGTTAATATTGTGTTATTTACTTTGTATACTCTGATAATCGTTTACATGAGCTAGAAGTAATTGTTTAGTTTTTTTTGTTCAATTGTTTGTTTTGTTTTTGTCTTCCTGTGGGCAGAGCCTGGGGCTATAAAAGAGGGCTCTGCATCCCCATAGGGAGTCAAACTGAGTTTTAACTCTCAATAGGTCACATTGAAGGTGATGAACTTTTGAGCTGCTATAAAGGTACTGCAGTTTTTTTGTTTTGTTTTTTTGTGTCTGTTTTTAACCTGCCTGGACATCCATTGTAAATATACTGCACAACTTCTTGAACTTTTTTCACCTGAAGATGAGCACAATAGTGAACTACGGCATCGGCCTATCATTTTTGTCCAAGTCCTAACAGAACCCCGTCACACATAAGACAAATTGTCAAGCTAAACGAAACTAATGGTTCAAAAATTGTCTTTTCCTGTGAGCAAATAAAAATCTCAAAATTAAACAGCTCATAAAATAACACATTAAAAAAAAAAAAAAGTACTGTGTGAAATGTAGCTTGTGTACATGTATTAAATCCCTCCAAACAAGTTCCAGTGCAAAAACGGAGGCAGGGGGTAAGCTGGTAAAATAAGGGGAAAATTTTGTTATTCCTATTAATTTTCTAAAATGTGTGTTTTGTGGGCAAAATGTGAGGGAGCAAGATAGCAAATTCCACCAAGGTTGTTCAAACAACATAGTGACTGATCGTACAGCCAACTGGGTACCGAGCAAGATCAAAATAGCTTGTGGATTTGAAAACGCAAGCATGCAGGGGGACTGAAAAAGAAGAACTGGGCCAAAATGAGCTTACACTGTCTATCAAAAAGAGTGGTGGGACAGTGGGGGGACAGGGCAGGGACCAAGAGAGAGCAGCAAACTGACATGAAAATGAGGCAGTGCTTGGGGAAACGCAAGCAGGTTGTGACTCCCGAGGTTTGTGAGGGGTTTCGGGTAGGTTGGCTCAGGACGATAAGATGACTGCCACCTTATCTGTTGTCGTCAGGCTGTTGGTACACACACATCCACATGGACAAATGAACACAAATGTGGGCTCACACAAAATCTGGCCAGGAAATGGAAGACGAAACACAGTTGGAAGATTGGCAGACAGGTGTTTGGGACTGTGACTGGAATTGACTCAGATGTCCATTTGTGTACTGCTGCTTGTGTGGTCTTGTGTAGGGGTGGGGGTGTGTGGATGTGTGTGTATACTTTACAAAAGACACAGAAGGTTAAACCAATTAAAAATGGCAGAAGAGGGATTCCAGGAAATCCAAGAGTAAATTAACATCTCATTTCATTTTTGAGCTTTTATATCAACTTCATTAGATGCAGAGCAAAATGAATCTGGATGTAATCAAAGCACAAAAAACAGACACTATGCCAGATGTTGGATATTAGACAGGTTGATATGAACATATGATCCTCATTCGAAGCAGTCATATTAGTTCAGCCTATTTAAATAGACTGGACCACAATTAGTAGCAGAATAACGTCACAAAATTTTTTGTTTTGACAACGATCCTCTTTACATTGCAGCTCCCTTAAACCTGCGACACAAAAAGCCCAGTATTTTGAAACTTTTTTTCATTGATGTTGTTTCTTATTTTATTTTTATTCTCATTTTTTAGCTCCACTCCAGTGTTTTGTTTGTTTATGCTCAGTAGTGGAGAATTCCAAACGTTTCTGCAGTGCAGGTTGAGTGTGAAAGGCCTTGTAAAAATGGAGGAGAATTCTTCAGATGTACAGAGCAGGAGCCATGTTTGTACACCAAATGACAAATGTAAGTATTTTCTAAGTTAACAAATTTTGATTGTGCAGTACCACTGTATTAAGTGTATCCTCTAGCTTAGAGTGTTACTTCTTCTGATTAACATTTGCCAACATGAAAGCCAGGGTGATATTCTGTGTTTAGCTTAATATGTCTGTCAATTCTTCTCTACAATAAATAAATATATTTCCAATGAATAAAATAAGATATTACACTTGGGGAAAAAGTGATTATATTTGTCTGTTTAAATTATGCCAATTACAATTAAAGTGTGGGATGCATTTCTATTACCCCCCCCCCACCACCACCACCCTTTACTCTAATATCCCAAAGTAAAATTTAATACCACCAGTTTTCTTCAGAAGTCCTAGAATCAAGTTATGTGTGAGTAAAGGGCATTTACAGCTGTTATGTGAAAGGGGGAGTTGCTTTTTTTAAAAGCAGTGAACAAACTGCATAAAGACCAATGAACACACCAGGCAGGTCTGGGAGAATGTTGTGAAGAAGTTTATAACAGGGTTTTCATATAGTATGTCATAAGCATTCATAAGCATTGGATGTCTCAGAACATTGTTGAATCCATAGTGTGAAAACAGAAAGAATATGAGATAAGTGCAAACCAGAACAGAGCAAGGGAAAGAAAAGCACTGATGAGAAAAGAAGCTAAGAGTCCCATAGTGACCCTCTAAGAGCTTCAGAGATCATCTGCTTAGGTGGGAGAATCTGTTTTCAGGAAAACTTTTTATTGCACATTTTAGAAAGCTGGCCCTGATAGATCTCTGGCAAGAAAAAGAGGATTGTTAAAAGAATATTTAAAAGGTTTTGCTTAAGATTTGCTATATGTAATGTATATAAAGGAGAAAACATGGGAAAAGTTTACATGCAAATCACTGTTGTGCCAGAAAATGAACATTGCATATTATCCTGAGCACAAGATCCCCATGTTATAATATAGTTATCACAGTGTGGTGCTATGGGGATACAGGGATACAGGGCAACCTTGGAAGAAATGTGTTATGTTAGTACTTGAGAATGGAATCCAGAGGGCCAACTTCCTAAAATAATAAAGAGTGTGGTCAAGAAAGGAAGACAATATATAAATCAAAAGTAAGTAGGAAAAAACTGGAGACAAATTACAAATGATCAAATGTATTCATATCACCTGGTGAATTCTAATGACACTTTTAGACACTGACTGACAATCTCCATGTTTTCTTCAAACAATATGGCAAATAAACAATCCACACTTGAATGAGGATGCTTGCACAGTAAATGATTTTAGATGTTTAAGTAAGTTTTACCTATTAACATATAGAGCAGTGTTTCCCAATTCCAGTCCTCAAGGCCCCCTGCCCTGCATGTTTTAGGTGTTTCCCTTCCGCCACACACCTGGATTGAATATGTGGCTGATTAACAGGCTTCTGCAGCATTTGATGGTTATCCAATCATTTGAATCAGCTGCTCTGGAATAGAGGTACATCTAAAACATGCAGAGCATGGGGCCCTGAGGACTGGAATTGGGAAGCACTGATATAGAGAACATTTGGACTGAGACAATGAATGGAAGCTGCTGTAAAACCATTGCAATTGAAAAGGCACGGGGAAACAACTGCGCACACAAATAAACCCCTTTTGGCATTACCCTCACTTCTCACTTTTTCCAAACACCCATGGATCACACACCAACTCTGGGACAAACTGTACCTCTCCAAAGGGGAATGCAATGGTTTATTTTCATATTATGAAACAAATCGACTTCATGATCCATTATTATTACTTTGGCAGACAGTAAGAGATGGAGATTTCTTTTTTTAACTATGGTTGCTTTAATGTGAAGGCTTTGGGATGCAGTCTAGTGATTCAGTGGTCATCTGCCACCATAAATATTAATTACCAGCAATAGCTTAGCTATTGGACATTCATGTTATGCTCTAGCCAAAAGGAAAGCTTTACAAAAAAAAAATGAGGCATATACATGTGGATGTCATAAGTGGTCATACTGAGTGCTTGGCTGTGCTTCATTGGTGTGTGTGCAGGTTCATGTGAGATAATGTGCAAATGTCGGAGTGTTCCAAGGACGGGCGATGATGGGAATTGTCCCAAAGGCTCTGCGGTCCTTTTCTAATATACACTAATAAGCCATCAGCACAGTGTATAACTAGTTAGACACATCATGACATTATTAAATAAAGCTTGAACAAAGTCACGTAAAAGTCAAAGCCTCACCACATGGAAGATTACACTCACATTAGGTCAGTTACAACAGCAAGTACACTAAAGGGTAAACAATAACTGCATAATATGATAAAAGGTGTTATTAGCTAAAAAATTTTTCTGTTAATTTTAATTAAAACTTTTTAGTCGTCTGATTTAAAGTCTTAGTCTTGCATGGCTAAATAAAGTACAAATAATAAATTAGCTTTACCCTTGTTTTTAGAAAACACTGCTAATCATAATTCTTCTATCTGCTACTTCATCCCTTCATTCTCTCTTTATGCCTGATCTATCAGTCCATTTATCCATTCTGCCTCCTGCATCCACTGGTCTCACTCTCCCGTTATCCTCTTATCTACTTAAATGTATTGTACAGCACCATTCCAGGCCTGGTGTAGTATATACCGGCCATGAAGATATTGAACAGGACTCTGAATCACTGTCTCCGTATACCCGTTTACCAAACAGATACAAGCAAAGCCCCTGTGTTGAAGCCACGGTTCAGCAGTTTCTAATTATGTGTTGAAGCCTAGACAGCATATTTCATATAGGTCCATAAAGAAGGGATAAGAGAAAAAAGAATGAAATGACATACACTGAAGCAGGAGAGTGGTAAACCAAAATTGTGACAAAAATAGGTTGAAGGGAATCTACAGACCTTATCATTCAGTCAAGTCAGTTGTTCTTATTTTTTTGCAACAGCTCAATGTTTTGTTCGGTCTGCAACATTCTATTTAACAGCCATTATGTTAGTAATCTCTCAAGCCAAAAATGTATCTTCAAATGCACATTCATTGGAAGATACATCAGTTTCCAAGAGACTATACATGAAAATGATATACTAACTACTGAATAAATTTGTTATTGGTTCGGCTATTAAGAGTTACGTCATTAACAAAGGGAGAATAAGTAAAAGTGATCAATTTCTTGGAAGATGTTGATTTATCCTAACACTCATACCTATGGAGGTAAATTTAAAATGTTTTAGTCTCAATAATATTGCAAACTATTCATTAGAGAGAATGGAAAAACTGGCTGATGACTAGAATCAGACAATTTTATATTTGACTAGTCCAGATTGGTGATAGACTAGTCAGAAATTCAAATAGGGTATTATTTTAATCAGTGAATATACCACACACTTCAGCACTTCCACTTTAAGACAACAACACTCTTCAGTGTGGAAACTGTTACTGAGTAAGGAAGACCAAAGATTTGCCATTTTCAGCATCTGTCAGGCATTCACATTTGAATTTTGAGCAATCAAAATCAAAATATGAGAAGTACTTCATAGGGAATGTAAGTTTTCCACAAAGGCTAATTGGGAATTTGCTCAGGAGAAATATGTACCAGAGACATATACAGCATATGCTATTGATTTAGCTCTTTTTCTGTTTCATAGAGTTCTGTATTTTTGTACAACAGGTGAAAAAAAGAAGCCATCTGCCGCAACATGTCAATTTGGAAGCATGCTTGGGGCATTTTGTTGAATTCTTGAAGGAGCAAATTGACAGATAACAGAAAAGTTGAAGATAGTACAGTAAAGTTTCAGTGTTATTCTCTATTCAGCTTTCATTCTAATCTGTCAAAGATGTCAGATTTTGAAACTCTGGAATCCTTTTCGACATCTCCAAGTAACAGTAAGAACATGTTATTTAGAGAACATGCACTAAGAATTCTGTTAAAAGTTAGTTATGCTAATATTTTTATTAGAATCAATATCTACTATAAGATATTAAAAGGTGTTTAAAATATTAACTTCAAATAATTTGGGTTTTTTTAAACAGTGAAACTGTTCTCAATCACCCATTGTTTATCTTCTAATATTGTTTTAGAAAAATTACGGTCAGAATTTTAGGTTTGAATAAATGCCTTCAAACAATTGATTTGTTTATCAATTGTTTCTGATTGATAAACACATTTATTCAATTTGTTTATTGAATAAACAAATGCAAATTATGGTATTTGGAATAAGTGTTGATGGTTTGCTTATTTTGGTTTATTGATCTCTGGTTTCCTTAGAAACCAAGAGCATTGCCCTGACATAGCTATCCCCTGGCTTAAATATGTATGTCCAAGCTCAGAATCAACCTTTAGATCTTTTAGAAATGACCATTGACAGTCCAACTTCATCCACATTATGAAGCAGTGCTGATGTACATTTACATCTAACCCTCAGACCTACCCAGGCTACCAGTCTGCATTTATCCCCTTGTCTAAACCTAAACCCAGAGGCAAGGTTTGAAGATCACAAAGTGAAGGTTAAAATGTGTCCCGACTTTGCCTTTCGGCAATTTCACATTAATTAGCAAACCTCTATGACTTTGATAGTACAGCTAAATGTGAAACACTCACTCGCAGATACACCAAACCACACACACCCCATCAGGAGGACATGCATACGTACACACAGCAGCTCTTCTCAGGGCTCGTTAATGAGTGATGTCATTAATGCTGGTGTACGGTTGCCAGCTGTAATATTTCCTGTGGTCATTAGACCATCTGGTGGCCTGACTCCTTGCATATCTCTATCTGTCTCCACTTCTGCTGTTCAGTATTTCTGGTGGTTCAAAGCTCACGTGTCTTTGCTTCTTTATATATTTGAGCAGCTTTCAGTTAAATGACTCAATAGATTTTTTTTTAGAGGTATTTATTTCTGGACAAATCTTTTCATGGTTTATTAATCTTCAGCGCTTCTTTTCTCTGCTAAACTTCATCAGTTACTAAAGAGCAGAACCTATTATTTGGAGTTCTAACATATTACGAAATGAATGAAACAACATCAGAGTTATATAGCACTTTTCAAACACTTCACATTATTTAGATACATCTTGATGCTGATCGTATTGTCCTTCTTTTAAAAGAAGTTATTGCACCATCAAATTAGAAGCAAATTCCCTGGAGTGCAGCAGTATTTCTAATCCAATGGTGCTATTTTTTCTTCTTTGCACATTTTAAGCTTATTAGTTTATTTTTACAAATTGAACTGGAAGGGAACACCCTTCTGAGACTAGGTTGTGGAAAAAAAATTGGTCCAGGAGGAAAACCCAGACATCCCTATTTATAAAAGGGATAGTCTGCTCTGGGCTTTGCTACCAGTGGGATATTCCCAAATATTTCCATAGTGAGGTGCCCAGGAGGGCTCCTTACAAAATGTCTGAACCACCTCAACTTATTCCCTTTGGTATAAAGGAATAGTGGTTCTACTCTGAGCTTCCCCTGAATGGCAGGGCTTGGGCTGAAGCAAGTCACCCTATGCAGGAAGCTAATTTCATCCACTTGTGTCCCAGGTTTGATACTTCATGTCATGATCCTTAACATCTTATGAGCACAGGCGAGAGTAGGAACATCGACTGGTTAATCAAAACCCAACCTGTTTTGTTCAGACCTTTTACAATCAATATCAGACAGAATAGGGGCATCAGTCCGTTTATTTCCTCCTTCATATTTTAGATATATTACTGACAAACCTTTGACTCACAAGATGAAATGTATTTTGTTTCTGATTGATATCTAATCAGTATTCAGACCCCTAAAAAATACTTCTTTTGTAATGATAAATTTAGCAACGGTTTTTAATGTTACTGGAGACTTTTGAAAACTTGCACATAAAAGAATGTACATTTTTCATTCTTTCCAGTGAGTAGCTGTGGCTGCTGCCACAGGCCCCTCCTCTGTCCCAAAACATTAACAATCAGCCCAGTCCAGCAGTCCCTCCCAGCTGGAATCAGAGCAGGAGATGAACACCCCTCAAAGTCCTGACTGTAAATGAAATCATCCATGCGAAAATATACACCACTGGGTGTGTTGTTGCATGTTCTTTTGTGCCAAGTTTAAAACCAAACCAGACATAACTAACTTGAAAACTGAAAAAAAAACAAAAAAAACAATTACAATTGCCTCCAGAAATGTGTAAATAAAAAAACCCATCCTCTTCGTCTTAGCCAGTCCCAAGCCCATATAAAAAGGAATGCTGGATATGTGATAGTAAATAAAGACTCAACAGAAAAACATTCATATTTAGTTCTAAACATACTTATGGGCAGTATAGACATGCAACATTCATGTGAATATACACTAAATATTACATCCCTTGAAACTTTCTTTGCACATTTCTGTCCCTTTGTTGATTAATACCTTATCATCCAGCTACACTCTGTGCATATAATTTCAAAGCTAAATATTGTATACAATACATATTAGCCCAGGTAATACAGTTATCACGTTCTTTGGTCTATCTTTGCTTCAACACAATAGTTTTTTTCTTATCTTCCAGATCCAAAGACACAATCAAAACAGTATTGATTAAAAACAACCACCAAGAGGGCTCAAATCTCAAAAACGTGACTTTTGTTCTGTATTTCACATTCAAAAGATGGAATTGCAATTTACTGCAGAAAAGGCCAAAACTCTCAAAACTAATTAATTTTCTGTTTTCTACTCTCCAGTCTACCTGTATCTTACTTTGCGTGAAGCAAAAGAAAAAGGAAGAAAAAAAAAATCGGATCACTTTAGTTTCATACAGCACCAGATAGCTTGTCTCCCCGCTTCTTACATTTTTAATAAGAAGGGTTCTTTGAAGTTGATGTGAAGGATGGTTATAATCTACAACCAATTTCTGTATCAAATGTTTTATTTTCATCAAAATATACCAGTGTTAACCTCTAGAACCCGACGGACCCACCGGTGGGTCCAGCTGCCACGTCGCCTCGGCTCGCTCTGTTAACAAAGGCTCCACGTGCCTTTAATTTTTTTT
>CAEFZY010041725.1:0-18780 GCA_903066815.1 Brachyrhaphis roseni
CCATGGCTGGCGGCCGAACCGCTCCTCTGTGTCTCTGCTGAACCTGAGCCGACCTGTCCGTCCCCCGCCGCACTCCTTTGTGGCTGTGTGCTGCCCCCTGCAGGGTGCCCCTGGTGTTGCTGGAGCTCCTGGTTTCCCTGGACCACGTGGACCTCCAGGACCACAGGGTGCAGCTGGTGCCCCTGGACCCAAGGGTAATACTGTAAGTACAGCTCTAAAAAAACAAAACAAATCAAATTTATTTATGTGCCTTCTAAAATAAATAATTATATTGTTGCTTTGTGTTGCCATGAATGTGTCTGTGTTTGAAATGTAAACACAGGGAAACAACAATCAAAGAAATACTTCTTCTAATAAACACCCTGATTTGTTGTTCCTTTCTAAATGACCTTCAAATTTGAACGTGTCTTTCAGGGTGATGTTGGTGCCCCAGGATTCAAGGGAGAGCCTGGTGCAAAGGGAGAGGCTGTAAGTTCACCAAGATATCCACAGAGTAACACTTTGACTTGTACTCCATTTACTTAATCTCTGATTCCAATTAATTTGTGTTTTTTGTTTTTCACAGGGTGCTACAGGTGTTCAGGGACCCCCAGGACCTGCTGGTGAGGAGGGCAAAAGAGGAGCCAGAGGAGAACCCGGTGCTGCAGGTGCCCGTGGAGCCCCTGGAGAGCGTGTATGCATTTCTTCTAAATATTTGTTATTTTACCAACAATTTTAAGATGAGTTTGGAATATGTCAAAGAGGAGAATCCCATGTAGGATACTAGGGACCAACAAAGCACAATTTTCTGTATTAGAAAAAAATTGTCTCTTTAAGGCAATGATGATTTAGGAGGTAGGAGTTCGTCCTGTAACCTCTGGGTTGCCGGTTCGAATCTCCTCTCTAGCTGTCTGAGCTACAAAGTCACGTCACCTGTCTTGCTTGATGGTGCTGGTCAGACGGCCCAGTGGTGTTGATGACAGCCCTGTTTCTGTCAGACTGTCACTGAGCAGCTGTGGCTACTGTCCAGCAGCTCACTACCATCAGCGTGTGAACGGGTGAACGACTGACTGTAGTGTGAAATGCTTTGGGCCCCTCTAGAGGAGATAGAATGCTATACATATTCAGTCCCTTTACAATCTTTGCTTCCACCAGAGGTGAACATAAAGCCAAAGCAATCACATAAGTTTTTTTTTTATTGTTGTCTAATCAGTTATTAATGCAAAACTTCAATGAAATCCAAGCAGATTAAGTTTGTGTTTTAAATTCTCTCTATAGGGCGGCCCTGGTGGCCGTGGTTTCCCCGGTTCCGATGGCCCTGCTGGACCCAAAGTAAGTAAACAATGAAGAACTCAACAGGAAACCGTTATAAATCTGAAATAATTCCAGGTAGTAATAACAAATTTTCTCTGCTCTATTCTTCCTTCTACCTGCTATTCTAGGGTGCCCCTGGCGAGCGTGGTGCTCCTGGTCTTGTTGGACCTAAAGGTTCCACCGGTGAGCCTGGTCGTACTGGTGAGCCTGGTCTCCCTGGAGCTAAGGTACAGAGAAGACTCTGTACAAGTATGACTGTACCAGTCTTTCACCACATTGTCATCTCATCTGATTTCACAACATTTGCTCTGTAGGGTATGACAGGCAGCCCTGGCAGTCCTGGACCTGACGGCAAACTGGGAGCTTCTGTAGGTTTATGTCCTGCACTGTTATTCTTATCAAACCACCACCTAAATTTTGTCATTAAAGTAAAGTTATTTCATCTCCATAGGGAGCCCCTGGACAAGATGGACGTCCCGGCCCCCCTGGCCCTGTTGGAGCAAGAGGTCAGCCTGGAGTCATGGGATTTCCTGGACCAAAGGGAGCTGCTGTGAGTATGGTCTAAAAAGAAAAAACATATCATTGTTATAGATTTTGAACTTCTGAGGACTGCTCCACTAATATATGTTCTCTGTGTCGCTTCTTTTATTTTTTTGTGACTAGGGTGAGGCTGGAAAGCCTGGTGAGAGAGGAGTCATGGGACCCACTGGCGCTGCTGTAAGAGCCCTATATTTTGCTCCTTTTTTATTTTTAACAACACTTTCTGGCCAGTCAGAGAGTCCAAGTCTGTCTGTTTGAAAACCTGCCATCTTTGTCTTCAGGGAGCTGCTGGTAAGGATGGTGAAGTTGGTCCTCAAGGTCCTCCAGGTCCTGCCGTAAGTAACGCACTTCTGCACCAGCTTTTGTACCAACATCCAATTCTTCATGAATAAAGAAAATAACAAAAAATTACAACAATGTATTTCTCTGCATCCCCAGGGTCCTGCTGGTGAGAGAGGAGAGGCAGGACCTTCTGGTTCCCCTGGATTCCAGGGTCTTCCTGGACCTCAGGGAGCCGTTGGTGAGAGTGGCAAGCCCGGAGAGCAGGTGCACATTGATTTATGCATTAGCTTTAATACATTTTCCTAAATGAAAGTGCTTCCGCCTCATTGCTATCTTTTTTGTCTAGGGTCTGCCTGGTGAGCCAGGAGCTGGAGGTCCTGCTGGATCCAGAGTAAGCAGCTTTTACTCACAATTGTTTCTTTAACCGATGATATACTCCTAGGAGTATCCTGTATTGATGGGTGGAGGGGGGAAGGGAAGGGGGTTAAAGCATCTTTAGAGATTTCTACTGGTTTCTACATAAAACTGTTATATTAAAAGATTACTTTTGCAAGGTAGCAATAGTTAGAACAGGCTATTAAGACCTATGTGTTCTACAAAAAGAGCCACACTATTTAATTTGGACATTTACCTAACTTTCTACCACCTTTCTCCTCAGGGCGACAGAGGATTCCCCGGTGAGCGTGGTGCCCCCGGCCCCATTGGCCCCGCTGGCACCCGTGGATCCCCCGGTTCTCCTGGTAATGATGGTGCTAAGGTATAGATTTGCAATCACTTAATAAATTTGAAAGTTTAAATAAAATCAAGTTCAAGAAAATATCAGGCATTGTTGCTTCATTGTTGTTTATTACATTCCTCTTAAGGGAGAACCTGGAGCCCCTGGTGCTCCCGGAGCTGCCGGTCCTCCTGGACTGCAAGGAATGCCTGGTGAGCGCGGAGCTGCTGGTCTTCCAGGACTGAGAGGAGACAGAGTGAGTGATTATAACAATATTTCTCCATAACTCCCAATATTTGCAATCACATTTCATCATGTATAATACATGTCCACCAGGCAGCATAGTCACCAGACTGGTCCTGACTGTGTAGTCCCATATGTCACAACTTCCAGTGCAGTTTGTGTTGTGAAATCTTTCTTTGAAAACAAGTAATAAGTTCTCTTCAGTAGTTAAAGGTACAGTAGCTCTTGGACCACATAGGCCAGCTTTTTCTTCCAAAGTGCATCAGATGTCCTTCACTGGTTCACTACAAATCCTTCCTTAGACCATGTTGATTGAAACAGTGGAGTGAAATAGTGTTTTCCCCTTCTACTTTTTTGAATGTTTGACACACTTCAATGTTTCATAATATCTAACCATTTTAAATATTAGTCAAAGATAACACAAGTAAACAAAATCAATGTTTATTATTTTTAAAAGGAGATTTATCAGTATGGGAGAAAAACATCCAAACCAGTATGGGTTTGTGTAAAATAGTGTTTGCCCCTCTGTCAGCACAAGATGCTGTTTATCATACCTGAGTTCACTTTCTCCAGCCACACTCTGGACTGGTTACTGTCACACCTGTTCTTAATCCAGATGTCACTTAAATAGGACCTGATTGAAGTACACCAAAAGATCCTCTACAGCTAGACATCATGCAGAGATCCAAAGACATTCAGAAACAAATGAGAAGGACAGTATTTCAGATCTATAAGTCTAGAATGGGTTGCAAAGACATTTCTACAGCTTTGGTGCTCCAGACAGACCCGTCATCCTCACATGGAAAACACATAGAACAGTGGTGAAGCTCCCAGGAGGACGACCAAAATTACCACAAGAGCAAAACGTTGCCTCATCCAAGAGGTGACAAGTTCCCACAACAACATCCAAAGAACTTCTGGTCTCACTTGCCTCAGTTAAGGTCAGACTTCATGCATCCACCATACGAAAGGCCCTGGGCAAAAATAGCCTGCATGGTAAAGTTCCGAGATGAAAACTACTGCTCAGCAAAAGAACTTTAGGGTTCATCTCAATTCTACCAGAATATCTTGAGAATCCTGAGACTTTTGGGAAATCATTCTGTGGACTGATTAGACAAAAGTCAAACTCTTTGGAAGGTGTGTGTCCCAATACATCTGGTTTAAAATAACACCGTATTTCAGAAAAAGAACATCATACCAACAGTAAAACATGGTAGAGGTAGTGTGATGGTCTGGGACTGTGTTGATGCTTCAGGACCTGGAGAGGAGCTTCCATTTATCACAGACTGTTGTCAACCAAAACATCCCAAAGGAGACTGTTCGAATGTCAACTTGGGTTCTGCAGCAGGACAGTGATCCAAAACACTTTAACGGCTGAGAGAAAAAAAAACAGATGAAGACTTTGGAGTGGCCTAATCAAAGTCCTGATCTTAAACTTACTTGTCTCCCATGCTATGGTATGTCCTTAAAAGGCCTTTCATACTCAAACCCCCCATTGTGACAGATGTAGGACAATTCTGCAAAGAAGAGTTGGCCAAAATTCCTCCACAGCTGGAAAAGACTCAAAGCAAGTTATTATAAGAGCTTTCTATCAGTTGTTGCTGCGGAGGGTTGCCCAACTAGTTATTAGGTTTAGGGGGCGATGACTTGTTCACACATGGCCATGTTGTGTTTGCTTGTGACTAATTTTAAAATTTGTTTGATATTTTGAAACACTGAAGTTTGACAGACATCTAAAAAAAATAAACAAAGTCAGAAAGGGACAAATACTTTCTCACACTGCTGTAGTTCTTGTCACACTCAAACAAATCCTTACATTTGTTCATTTTTCCTGTTTCTAACACATCAATTTTGAAGAGACAATGTGCACTTTCTGCCTAATATACATGATCCATTAATTGATCCATTAACCTCAAAAGAGTTATGCTCTTCACCTGCTGAAGGTCATGATAGTTTGATTGGTGTTAATGCACTATTATAGAAACTGTTGTGATGTGATTTGCAGCAAACACTTTTACACATTTAGCATTGATATACCCGATAAACCCTCTTCATCCATTAATCCAGGGTGATCAAGGAGCTAAGGGCGCTGATGGTGCACCTGGTAAAGATGGGCCCCGTGGCTTGACTGGACCAATTGGACTTCCTGGACCAGCTGGCTCTCCTGGTGACAAGGGAGAGAATGGTGCCCCTGGACTTGTCGGCCCTGCTGGAGCCCGCGGAGCCCCTGTTAGTAAAATCTGCTTGTCTCCCAAAAACTTGTCCAACTACCGACTAATCACTGGATTCTCAAAACCTTGACTGATAACTTTTTATCTATAACAGGGTGAGCGCGGTGAATCTGGACCACCTGGACCTGCTGGATTTGCTGGACCTCCTGTAAGTTTTTTTGCACTGGCTGATTTAGTTTGCTTCTTTTTTTCCTCTTTATAAATGTGCACTAAACTATTCTAAAAACTTCTTGAATTTTTCAAATCAACACCATTCAATCTCAGGGTGCTGATGGACAGCCTGGTGCTAAGGGAGAGCCTGGAGATAATGGTGCTAAGGGAGATGCTGGACCTCCAGGCCCTGCCGGACCAACTGGTGCTCCCGGACCTCAGGTTTGAAGACACATTCATTTCTGGTTTGTAATATTTATCTTCCAAAGACTCTTGCATTTTGATTGAGGTTGTGTTGTGTTTTCTTAGGGTCCTGTTGGAAACACTGGTTCTAAGGGAGCCCGTGGAGCAGCTGGACCTCCTGTAAGTCATTACTCTTGTCTTCTTCTGTAACTTACTTTTTAGCCTTGCATTAGTTTTAGTTGACTTGTTCAAGTGGACTGGTTTGATGCAGTCTTTGCTCATTTAACTAATGGTCCTTCTTCTTAGGGTGCTACAGGCTTCCCTGGAGCTGCTGGCAGAGTTGGCCCTCCAGGCCCTGCTGTAGGTTTTAACTTTTTTTCTTTACTTTGTGTTTCTGATAATGAAAAGTCCAGGTTTTCCAGAACCGTTACAATTGTCCCTATCCCCAACATGTAGGGAAACTCTGGACCCCCTGGACCTCCTGGACCATCTGGCAAGGAGGGACCCAAAGGAAACCGTGGTGAGACTGGACCTGCTGGTCGCCCTGGTGAGATTGGTGCTGCTGGACCCTCAGGAACTCCTGGAGAGAAGGGAAGCCCTGGTGCAGATGGTGCTGCTGTAAGTAAAGTTCTCTGTAACAGGCTTTCAAAGCAATCAAGATCACCTTCAGGTGAAAACAAATAACTCAATGTGACAACATCAAATCTCCATGTGTTTAGCTGCATAAATAATTTGTTTTCTCTTGATGTGGCTTGTTTCTAACCTTTACCTCTATTGTTCCTTTTGCTGTGACCTTCAGGGAGCTCCTGGTCTGCCTGGACCCCAAGGTATTGCTGGAGCACGTGGTATTGTTGGTCTGCCTGGACAGAGAGGAGAGAGAGGTTTCCCTGGACTCCCTGGGCCTGCAGTAAGTAGATTGATCTTGATTCTAAAATTCCTGCACCATAAAAAATCAAACCATTTACCTTATCTTACAAAAGTAGAACAATAAATCTAAGCATCTCTTTTTATGCAACTTCCAAAAGGCAGCTAACTACACATTAATTGTTTAGTGACGTGTCTACATATTGTGTCTTCAATAGGGAGAACTTGGAAAGCCTGGACCTGCTGGCCCTGGTGGTGAGCGTGGGCCTCCCGGACCCATGGGACCCCCTGGTCTTGCTGGTGCCCCTGGAGAACCTGGACGTGAGGTGGGATGAAGGCCTCCGGTCACTGGAGTGCTCTGGCCTATTTTATGGTCTAGCATATGCATAAGTTCAGTGTTCTGCTGATAGTTGAGTTGCTTTGTTTGCGTCATAGGGAAACCCTGGTAATGAAGGACCATCTGGACGAGATGGAGCTTCTGGACCCAAAGTAGGTTCATGATATGTGTTGAACGATTGAGCTGCACACAACAGTCATTGAGTTCATATCCAGTTATACAAGTCCTAATTCAACTCCTGTCAATTTGGTTACTTCAGATTCATTACATCTGACTTCAGATTCGTTCATTACATAAATCCTAAATTAATTCTAATTACAGTAGGTTGAGATATGTCAGTGTGTTATATAATGCTAGTTAGATAAAAACCAGAGAAATCCCACCAGTTTCTATTGCGTCATTGACCTTGAACCATTTTCTCTTTCTGAACAATCTGCCTACCAGATTGTTTGACTGGTAAAAAGAATCAAAATTAGACAGAACTGAAACCCCATTTTCAGACTTTGGGTCAGAAGTAATGGAAAAACTTTCTAGCAGAGGATCTAGTTGCTGTAGAATGTTTGATAATTCCTGTCCTGAGGAACACTTGTTCTATCTTGTTTGGTAGAAAGAACCAGATTATCTGATTTTCTGTTTGTGCTGTAGGGAGACCGTGGAGAGAGTGGCGCTGCTGGAGCCCCTGGTGCCCCCGGACCCCCTGGTGCCCCTGGACCTGTTGGACCCGCTGGAAAGACTGGTGACCGTGGAGAGACTGTGAGTGAAAATTGTGCCGTGCTTGTCAATTGGTTACATTTTTTCATTTTAACATGTGCATGAAGATGTGGCATGTCTTGACATTCGCCTCAAATTTAAACTGAGGTTTCTGTGTTTCAGGGGTCTGCTGGCCCCGCTGGCTCTGCTGGCCCTTCTGGACCTCGTGGCCCTGCTGTAAGGAACAACTGCTCCAATAAGAAACTAAGTATATAAGGGCAAGCAAAAGTAAAATGAATTAATTATCTCCATCCATCCTTTCAGGGACCTGCTGGAGCTCGTGGAGACAAGGGAGAGACCGGAGAGGCTGGAGAGAGAGGCATGAAGGGACACAGAGGATTTACTGGCCAACAGGGACCTCCTGGACCACCTGTATGTACATGTATACTGATTTTTCTATGCTAAAATATATCATGTATAATCACAGAATCAACCTCTAAGTCACATTTTTTTCTATGAACTCCTAGGGAGCCTCTGGAGAAGCTGGACCTGCTGGTTCTTCTGGACCTGCTGGACCCAGAGTAAGTTGTCATTCAACTATCAGCAGTTTATTACCATTATGCTTTTAATATTTGCTCTACTTATTTGTAGAATAATATTTGCTTAATTATTCTCTGTACTTTTCACAGGGTCCTGCTGGATCTGCTGGTGCCCCAGGTAAAGACGGTATGTCTGGTCTTCCTGGACCCACTGGACCTCCTGGACCTCGTGGACGTTCTGGAGAGATGGGACCTGCTGTAAGTCCTCCTGTCAATTTCTTTTCCTCTTTCCACTTACCAGTGGGCTGCCCAGTGGCACCTGTGCATGCTGGGTTCTCTCCAGGTACTCCGGCTTCAAAAACATGACTGTTAGGTTGATTGATCTCTCTAAATTCTCTTTATCTGTGTGTGTGTGCGTGTGTGTGTGTGTGTGTGTGTGTGTGTGTGTGCATGGTTGTTTGCCTGTTTGTCTCTGTGTTGTCAGTGACAGACTAGTGATCCGTCTGAGGTGTAGCCCGCCTCTCGCGTGATGACCACTGGAGATAGACACCCTGTCCCCTCGCTTTAGATAATGGATGGATAAGCAGAACTTATCACTAATGTACTAACCAAATCATCTTTCTTTGTTAGGGTCCTCCTGGACCTCCAGGACCCCCAGGACCTCCTGGTGCCCCGGGTGGTGGATTCGACATTGGTTTCATTACCCAGGAGAAAGCTCCTGATCCCTTCCGCATGTTCCGTGCTGATGACGCTAATGTTCTCCGTGACCGCGACCTGGAGGTGGATAGCACCCTGAAGAGCCTTAGTCAACAGATTGAGCAGATCCGCAGCCCTGACGGAACCAGAAAGAACCCTGCCAGAACTTGCAGAGATCTTAAGATGTGCCACCCTGACTGGAAGAGCGGTGAGTCCATATTTGTAAAAGCATGGAATACCAATTGTTTGCATGTATGCTGGCTGTAGTTCCTCTCCAAAAATATTAGGAACTGACCCTTTTTTTGTTGTTCAGGTGAGTACTGGATTGACCCTGACCAGGGCTGCACTCAGGATGCCATCAAGGTCTACTGCAACATGGACACCGGAGAGACCTGCATAACACCAACTCAGCCTGAGGTTGCCAAGAAGAACTGGTACATGAGCAAGAACATCAAGGAGAAGAAGCACGTCTGGTTCGGAGAGGCTATGAATGACGGCTTCCAGGTGAAACCTTATGCCGCAAAGTACCCTCCGTCACAACCTGAATTTTTCTTTGGACCTTTTCCCTAACCTTCCGTCAAACTTCATTTTCTGTTCCACTTTTTCTACCTGCTCTTTTGTATCCTTTCTTACCAATTCAATCTTTCCACTTGAAAATCCAGCCAGTAACTCTTTTTCCTCTTTCTTGCCCAGTTCGATTACGGCAGCGAGGGTTCTCTGCCAGAGGATGTCAACATTCAGCTGACCTTCTTGCGTCTCATGTCTACTGAGGCATCCCAGAACATCACCTATCATTGCAAGAACAGCATTGCCTACATGGACGCTGCTGCTGGCAACCTCAAGAAGTCCCTCCTTCTCCAGGGCTCCAACGAGATTGAGATCAGAGCTGAGGGCAACAGCCGTTTCACCTACAGTGTCCTGGAAGATGGATGCACGGTGAGAAACGCTTTCCTTTCATTTCTAGTTCTTCAATAAGAAGAGCAGCTGGTCAAACATGCAGGAGGATTGTTGAGACGAGTCATTTTAATATTTTAAAAGTAATTATCATCTATCCCTCTCTTCCTACAGTCACACACCGGAACATGGGGCAAGACAGTCATTGACTATAAGACAACAAAAACATCTCGCCTCCCCATCATTGATATTGCTCCTATGGACGTTGGTGCTCCAGACCAAGAGTTTGGCCTTGAAGTTGGACCTGTCTGTTTCTTGTAAAAAGAGAAATCTGGACTTGAAAGTGTTGTTGTGTGCGTGTGTGTGTGCGTGTTTTATTTTTTCTAGCAGTCATCTCTCCCCAAAAAAGAAACCCCACCAAAAGATTCTTCCAATGTCATTTGCCTGAGAAATCTGACCCTTCACCCCTGAATCGACACATCTCCACTTGGCCTTTGTTTCCAATGGTCTACTTTGCCTAAAACTGCACTTGAACAAAAGCAAGACAGTGGCGGTGTGGTGGCATCTGCATCGCTGTGTTTGGGACCACTATTTTTGTTGTTTTGTTTTTTTTTTACTTTTTTTCCTTTGTTTTTTGCCATCACCAACACCAAGGATCCTGTAGAGAAGACATTTTGTTTCACTGGCAACAAGAAAATAATATATGCCTCTGTAAAGTGTGAAAAAAAAAAAAAAGAACCTCCCCTCTTATTTTAGCCAAACCAGGCCTCTCTGGAGTTTACAAAAATACAAAACTGACTTTTGTATTTTATGCACCTCTGCGCTCTGAGGAATGAACGGACAGTCACAACAGACAGAATTCAATTGTTTGTACCACGTTTCAGGTGTTGATGAATAAACGGTGAAACTGACAGTCATCTTTGTGTTTGTTGTTCTGCCCTCCTCTGCTTCACCTGCTCTTGGCAAGGTCAACATCCCCTCATCTTACTGCTGTTGTGATTTGTTTGTTTTGTGGTTGATATCTTGTTATTGTTTTTTTTCTTTTCCTAAGAACCATTGCATTAAAAACACCAGCAGAGAAAAATGAGTTTAAACCTCTTTTATGAAAAAGATAATATGGCTACCTCAGAAATGAAAGAAATTCCAGCATTTTAAAAGGACTCTGAGTATTTGAAATGAAGCCTGTTTTCATTGTGGCGGTCTGTGGGGTAGTTGAGGTTTACTGACACTTTTAACTGAAGCAGAACTAAAACTTAAGGTGCTATTTTTTTCTTTGAGGTCTGTTGGCTATCCAGGATGGCTCCACTGTTGTGCAGTGTTACAAACATTCTGGCATGGCAGCGCCCTCTTGGTGCTAAAAATGAAACCACAGCTTTTAATTCTTGGTGCCCAGAAGAAGACAAACTTCTTCTGTCTGATCATGGTGGCAGTAAAACTTTTCTTTTTGCTTTTCAGCTTCTACTCCAACTTTTCATCCCTTCACTCATAAATCTGTTGTACTTATTTTCTTGTTCTCTTGTGGAACAGGTGACTTTCCTCATCAACAAATTAGAATCAGAGATTTTAATCACCACCCAGATGGAGAGGCATCAGAAAGAGTTTGTGAGTTAGAAAGACACACCCATGGGGAAAAAATCAGATCTGTACCTATTTTGTATATGTATAATAAACTGAGATGTTTTTAATTATTTTGAATGCTGAAATAAAGCATGTTAAGTGGTCTAACATTGAATCCTGTCTAATTCCCTGACTGACTCACTGACTGCCACCACAATGCAAACTGAAGTAACTGAAAAAGTAAAGTATTTGCCCTCAAAATATTTGCTATTCTGACACATCTATTTTGGTCAGATCATACAAGCTTTATTATCTGACAAAAATAAATGAACACAAAACGTTTTTAAATTATCTCATTTATTAAGAGAAAAAGATATCCAAACCAGCCTAGTATATATACATCTTTCTTCTTATACAATTGCTTAACTGTGATTTACCACATCATTTGAAAAGGTCAGTTCATTTTTTAGTCCTGAATCCTGCCAGACCTGAATAAATTTAAGAAATCACTTAAGGTGCATATCTGACAACATAAAGCAGGCTAAGAGATATTGCACAAAACAATCGATTATGCACAGACCAAAAGAAATTCAAGAGAACTCTCTCTAGCATCTATTGAACTGGAATAGATTACTAAGTCTCTGGGATGCAATGGAAGCACAAATAAACATGGAACTTTGATCAACCTTCCCAGTAGTGTCCCCCTATAGGTCATTGATTACTCCTCCAGAAGGCCCAATTTGAACCCAAAACAACATCTATGGCTCAGTATTCATGATTCAACAATAAGAAAGAGACTAAGAAAAATCTGCCATCTATTGAAGAATTCCTTGCCAAAATCCACAGATGACCAAATAATAATAAAAAAAAAGACTGACCTTATATTTGCCAAAAACATCTGGATGATCCTCAACACTTTAGGGAAAGTGTCATCTGGACTGTTGAGAACAAGATAGATCTTTTTATGGTGTGTCCCATTACATCTTGTTTAAAATTAATGCAGAATTTCAGAATAAAAGAAAAAAAACCTGTGGCTTCTGTAGCGCTTAAGGATTTAAGTAACTTGCTGTAAGTGATTAAACAATGATTTCTCCTCTTCAGCAGACCATAACGTGGCTCAATGTGACCCTATTTGAGCCACATTCAATATGGCAGACCCAGTGACGTATCCCAACAACAGCCCGACCCGCTCCATGAGGCATCTACGTATTCATGTCTATGGTCAAAGTCAGGACTTTAATTTGATCCAGTTGCTGAGGCAGCCAGTGTGGCCGACTTAAAAATTTTCTGCAAAGTAGAGTGGGCCAAAATTTCTTCACAGTAATGTTCAATTTTATCACATATGTTTGTTGGCAGTTATTCTGAGGGTAGCACATCTAGTTACTAGTATCAGGCTTAGAAGCCAGTTAGTATCATTCATTTGATGCAATGTTGGTTTGGATAATGTTTTTCTCCAATGTATGAAAACACCTTTAGAAACCAGCCTTTTGGAATCTACTCAGGTTATCATTGGCTGATACTGAAATTTGATGATATGGACCATATCATCAAATATGGTCCATATCATATTAAGTTAAGAGAAGTTAACTGTTAGAAAAAGTGTGAGCATGACACACAGGAGTTAACAGACCTGGACAGAATATTAGACATAGAGCTCATAAACAAAGACACGTATTATGCATCTAACATAAAGCATTAAGTCAAAGATTCTCTCCTTCTAGCACAGCAAACAGGTTTTATGAAATATTTGGATCAAGCTGAGTTTATATGTGGAAGACTGTCATCTCATAGCACAAGAAGACTGCAAAATATGATGAATTAAACAGTTTACAGTCTCACGAGAGATTCTCCAGGTTCCTAGATTCCTAGTAGCACTACAGGGTTGGGTTGGTTTTGTGCAGCGCCTTTGCCTTGCCAGTACGGTGTGTGTTGAGGGGCAGCAAGATGGGGGGCTTTGTGTGGCACTGTGTGTGGGTGCTTTACAGGGTTGGACCTCTCCTGCAGGAGTCTCTAGATTAGGTTTGGCGTCCATTTTCATGAGTGTTTACTTTGAGTGAGAGGGTATGAATGTCTGTGTGTGAGCATGAGGGTGGAAACATGACTGTGTCTGTGTGCCTGTTTATCTGTTAGGTTGGGTTGTGTGCTGCCCCCTCTCCTGGATCACCATGGGCCCCCTCTGGTCTACTTCCTCCTGGTGTCTAGGGCTGGATGCTTCAGTATGTGCCAGCTCAGCATGGTAGTAGCTTGCCAGGGTGCAGACGTGTAGATTCAGGTGTTTGTCAGACACACTCCGTTGTGCCACGGTTGCAGAATTATGTATTACTATGTATTGTTTACTTTTCAGTGCGGTTACAATTGGTATTGTCATATATGCATATGTTTTGTTTGTTGCTGTGGTTTCTCTGTTTAGTTTTTTCTCTTTTTTCAGGTCTCGAGGCAGACTAGTGTTCTCTCTATGCTTCTTCCTTTTCTTTCCTCCTATCTCCTTCTTTTCCTTTAAACCTTTTCCCACCTCTCTCCCTTACATACAGTTTGTTGTTGTCCATTGTATTTTAAATAAACCCAAAGCAGTATCTAATTTTTTAGGCTCTATAAGCCTGCATTGACAGTCACCCGACAGGAAATGAAAGAGAGACGGGGAGAAGACATGCAGCAAAAGTCAGAGTCTGGTATCGATCCCAGGATGACTGGATTGTCTCTGTATATGAGGCACAAGTTATCTCCACACCATGCAGCAGATGAGCATCATGTCTAAAGCTATAGGCTTCTTTTTCTGAAAGTAAATCTGTTGGGTCTTACTGTGACACTCAGACTGCAATTCTGATTCCCATATTACTGGACAGGACACATAAAAAAAAACAATTATTAGCTCTGTATCTGAGTTCCAAGGTGATACCAAGTTCTCTCTCCAGAATATCACTAATGGCAGCTGAAGAGCCACTTGTGTTATTCAAAGGACTGTCTGAAAACCATGGATTGTGAGATTTTAACTTCAAAAGACAAAACTTATAAGACAGACTAAAGATTCCCTCACAGAACCTATAAAATAATTACAAAATGCCATAAGTATCAAACCCTTAAAACTTTTTTCCCAAACATTAGATTTTTCTTAGTGGTTTACTTCTGCAGCTTATAACAGAAAATGACCTCATGAAAAGAGTTTACACGTTTTTATTTTATTCTAATTTGTTCAAAAGTCCACACAAGTTAGAGAACTGGTGTAACACTTTCTATATTATCTTTACTTTAATTCTGTAAAAGATGATGCAGTGCTATAAAATCCAACTATTTCTGATAGACTAAGCCCCCTCAAGATTCAAGAAGAAATGTCAGTGAGCTGTGGCTCAAATTTAACATGATTGGATTTCTTAAATCTAATTATTTAAAAACCTTATTAACAGTGTTAAAAAGCCCTTTGTCCTTTATCCTTTCATTTTGTTAGTATCTGTGATTTAAAAATGTTTTGTAACTACTGTAAAAGAGTGGCCTACCTTTTGCTGGTGAATTGTTGTTGCGAGACATTCCAAAAGAGCTGTCAGGTTTCAATAATCCTTACAGAATGGCAAATGTCCAAAGTTTGTTTTGCTATGAGAAACCCCAGAATACATGAACGGAGTGTCCATTTAAGACGCCCTGCTTATCTTCGTCGTTTCTTCTGTGCTGGTAAGATCATCTGCAAGCTGCACCAATAAGGCAGGCCTGGGTGGGACCTGCTGCAGAAGGAGCCTGTTGGCATTCACTTGGCTTCACAAAGACACTGATTGTCCACCTTGACGGAAGCAGCTACCCAGGACTAGTGCATAAGTTTGCACTCCCTGTAGGAACCTGAATTATTTCTGCAAGGCTTAGGGACTTCATTGGAGGCCCGGACCGAGGAATGCTAAGCTCTCCGGTTTCAGACAACAGAGAAGGCTCTGTCAGCTCAGAAGAAACCTTCCATACAGGCATGTGGTGAGAGACCTCTCTCACTGTAAAAATGCTAAAGAACAGACATTAATGTCAATCAGACACATGTTTCATCAAAACATCACCTTATTTAAGAAGACGAAAAAAGTGACATGGACAGAAATCATATTACTTGCTTCTACTGGCCGGAGTTTCTGATTTTGGGTTGTCGCAGTTAAATAAATTAAATTAAATTAACTTTCTAGAAACTACATAAAAAATCTTTTTAAAATTGTGCCAAACATTTAAAAGAATTGCAGAAAAGAAACTAATCTAATCGTAAAATGTACAATTCAAACAGTTACACAGATTATTAGATCATTCAATTAAAGCTGCTGTAAACAACATGTTTTTCAGTCTTGATTCTGCACAGCTTAGATTTTCAGTGAGTCTAGAATTTAAATAGCTTTTATTGTCCAGAGTGGGGAAATTTAGGTGTGTTAGCAGCAAACACAGATGAATAGACACATGCAAATAAATCGTAGCCTGGCTCTAATATTCAAAATCCAAATAAATAGAAGCTGTAAAACACAAGATGGTAATCTGACCAATCAGCTCCTCCTGTCTGAGCCGCTCAGTCCAAACGTAACTCCGCTGTCGTTGGGGAGAAATAGTGTTGAAGATGTTATTAGCGTTTGTAACATTTCTTCATGACCCTGTAAAGTAGTAAAAGAAAAGAGTAAAATATAAAAATAAAAAAGACAAGATAAAATTCAAAACATGAGAAAATATTACTGTACAGTTCTCAACAAAGGTGACAGTTCATATCACTCAGATCAGATATGAAGAGAGACATTCCAAAAGAGCTGTGAAACAAACAAAACTGATTTCTGGTCAGCTATGCATGTGTTTGGGCATTATGGGCAGAGAAATTCAATGCTTAAGGCATCCTGCCAGGCATCACATTTGTTGTGCTCTGAAGTAGAACTCACCTTAGCTTCTAATTTAATGGAGCTTCTAATTTAGCCTGGCCATTGCCTTCCATGCAATTCTGCTAAATTTTAATCTCTTCACAGCACAGTGTGGGCTTTCCCCTCATAGACTCAGATTTCTCTGGTAAAGTTTTTACCGGGCCAATTAGAACAGACGGAGAAGTTGTGATTCTTGATGTCTCTTTCTTTCTTCCTTTTTTTCTTTTCAGCAGAGAAAACAGTGTTGCACCTCATTGGATAGCTGAATTACAAGGATATCTCCAGCTGACATTCCAACTAACTAGAGCTGAGGACAGTACTGTATCTTTCTGTGCTGTATGCACACTGACAGAATATCTTGGTTTCATTTACAAAAACTTGACTGTATTTTTCAGTGTTTGTGGTTTCCCACATTGCAGACACCCGTTTTGTGGCTGTGGTGTTGGTTGGTGATCAACGTAGTCATGAAGAAAAAACGGTAACTTCCAATTCTGAAACTGTGAAAAGTCTTGCTGGCCTGTTTTGGAAAAAATCCTTACCATCATCATAATATAATCATTTATTATTGTGGAATTCATAAGAATAATTAAGAGTCTTAATACTCAATTTGCTAAGCTGAATTATAATGGTGACAAACTTTCATTTGAACCAATCAGATGGAACCTCTGAAGTGCTGAACTCCTACCTATTTGCCAATCAATCAATGACAAAAACATTTATGCCACAAGTAATGCACTCACAACCTTGCAGAAGCATTTTATTGGGATTTTATTTGACAGGCCAAAACAAAGCAAAAGTCTTAAATTTGAAGTAAAAGAATAAGTGGTTTTTAAAAATTTTTACAAATAAAAATCTCAAACCTGTTACATGCTTTTAAACTGTTAATTCTATATCAAATATTTTCATTTACTTAAAATTTGTTCATTTTAATAGTTCTGTAACTATGTTTCAGGTTTTATGTTGGTATGTGATGTTTCATATTTTTTCTGTGAATTTATTTCTGTTCCTTTGGGGGGGGGTTTCTGTTAATAAACTTGCCTTTAATTAGTCACTGGAACAGTTGCAGCACAACAGCTAACCTATATAGTCACAGTCATCCATGTAAGATAAAACTGAGAGATGACAGATGCTCTAAGCTCCGCCCCCTAAAGGGCTCAGAATGGCAGTTTGTTAGGGAGCCTTTTCCACATAAGAGTATAGCTAACTTTGAAGGAGCTGCAAACATTTTCAGATGGGAGAATGAGTCAACCTGACTTAGTTGTCCATTTTAAATACCAGGTCATTATTGAACAGGAAGTTATATCTTGCCAACTTAGTAAATACATAATCCTCTGAATGTCATTCATTAGTTTAATGGCACCCGTGTTTAATCTGTAAAGCTTCTTACATTGAAACAGCAATCCACCCAGTGGGTGGAGTCAAAGTAAATGATGTTAGCAAGAGGACAGTCTTCACTCTTGTGCAGAATTATTTCAGAATCTCCTGCAAGATTTTCTTCAGAGTATATGTAAAAATGTGTTTATTTAAGAGTACATTTTTAATTCTTATTTTCTTTATTCAAAGTAAGTTGTATTTAAACAGATTGTCTCTGTAGGTTTGTGTGTTTAAATTTGATGTTCATTTGTCTGCTTTATCAGAGCTCTATTAATAATGTAATATCTAAATTCTCCACAGTTCTGGTCAGCAATTCCAAGATCCAACAAAGTCTTCCTCAGACAGTGAAGGAGAATGCTCAAGTTCAAATTTAGTGCAGCCATGAAGATAAAACTCGTCCATTCATGTTCTGGTCATGATCATGGCCAGCCTGTAGTCTTCATTGGATAAGAATATGGCACCAAAGCCCAAATCTATGGTGGTCAGTTCGAGGAGCAGATCAAGAAGAGAAGAGAAAACAGTCTTACAGGAATTCTGACTGTTCTCTCAGCAAACCTGTCACACTCAGCCGTGTATTTTTGTGCTATCACAGACCACAGTGATGTGGTCGGGGGCCTTTCCTTCATAAAAATCCCTCAGTCCTGTTTTCAAATGAACAGAACTATCATACAGTGCTAAGCAAAATAATCTGCTTTATGCATTTTAGATCAGACAACGACAGCAGGAGATGATGCAAAAATCTGTTTTAGTAGCTTGTTTCATAATGGGATCATTTATGAACAGAAAAAACCTAAAAACCAGTTTGAAGGCAACAACTGGAATCAAGCATTTGATTCCAGTTGTAGGTATGATGTTGTTCATACCTACAACTGAATACAGCCTATTTTGGAATTATTTTGTAATAATATGGTCATAGCCTATTATTACATACACTGTAACAAATTGCTGTATAAAAACGGCCAAAATGAACAGTGTCATACTGTTTCTATTGAAAACGGTACTGCACCGTGAAAAACAATGCATTCTGGGCAATTATTACTGTTTTTAATAAAATACTGTAATATACTGTGAGTAGCATTGCATTTTGGGAATGATGTTAGATTCAACGGCAAGGAGGCTCTCTTTAAACAGAACGCTACTGTATTTCTCAAGAAGACACGTAGTTGTGACATGTGGAAGCAACCTCTAGAATTTTCTTTACAAGGACTATCCATTTGAAGCCTGCATTTTATGAGCCAATCCTAAGGTAAGTTGGAGCCTAATTTATTTGTCAGATGATGTTGTCATACAGTTGTCATTTTTAAGCAGACTGTAGCTGTTTGAAAGTTACTTTAGT
>CAEFZY010041727.1:0-12379 GCA_903066815.1 Brachyrhaphis roseni
TATATATATATATATATATATATATATATATTAGTTATACATACAAAACCCCGTTATAAAACAATGTTTTTGGATTTCATCCAGATGCATTGGCCTTTATTTGTAAAGTTTAAATCAAGATCACATTGCTCACATAGCTGCATGGTTAAGATTCTCAATGCCGATTTAGAAACATAAATATTTTTCAGTATCCCCAGAACCAGAACACGTCTCAGTCTAGCTGGTGGTTTTGAGGTTATACGGTTTTGGCTGCGATCATGACTGGGGCGTTCCTCTTTTCTATCTCCCTGGCCATCTGACACCAGATGCAGACGGTACAGAAGCTGGACAGCACACAGTCATTGGCCAGGGTGCCCTGAGGATTAAAGCGCTTTGAATTTCAATAAATGCTTTTTTTGAACACAGTATTAATAATATGAAGGAAATAGAATATCGCCTTTGTTTATTTTTCAACTGACAACTTACATCGATGCCATAGCGGTGTCGCATAGAGACCCTCGTAGCCAAGGTGATGGGTGGGACGCACCAACCAAACATATCCAGCAGAGGGAGACAGAGGTGCTCGCCGTAGTCTCTAGAGGTTTTGCATGCGAAGCAGGGGAAACACCAGTACGCAAAACAGCCTTTAAGGGTGAAAAAATAAAAATAAAATAGAGAAAAATACACAATTATGAACTGTTGTTAAGCAGTTGCTATAGAAACGCATCAATAAGAAAGTCTGAATCTGTCTTTAATGTCTTAACCTCAACGTTACTTACATGTTTTTAAATCACTGAGACAATCACACAATCCCGTACTCCACTCTCGTGGGTTCATGACCTCAACCACTTGTGTAGGTGGCGGTTGTTGAATTACTATTGTTGTTGTCATGATAAAGTCTAAAAGATGAGAGAGAAAAAAAACATACCATTCATATACCCAAAGACATATTTGGGTAGTTATGAAGCTATTCATAACTACCCGAAGTCATGAATAATTTTGTGTAATTGTTTCGTAGCTACCCAGAGGAATGCTCTTTGCTTTCACTTTCTATGTAAGTGGCCACTTAAACACTAGTAAAAAAAATTCAACAGGATTTTGAAGTTAATGTGATTTGGTTTTGAAGGGGACAAAAAAAATATTATATTAGAAGCAACTCAGCAAGTTGGATTTTACAGTGCATCACCATATCTAATTGCCATACTGATATTTTAAAACGTTAGATAACCTACAGGAAGAAAAACAATCCTATGTATATTTAAACGAATAAAACGAAGCATATGCTCGGTATACCATTTTTCTTTGAATGTTAAGTGAACGTCTCCATAATAAGACTAGAATATTTCGGTTGTTGTTGCACCAGATAATCAGAAAGTTTGATGTCTCACCTGTTGTGCCTGAGCTCCGGGTTGAGCACCTTCTCACAGCTGATCTCTGCTTTGAATAGCTTGGACTTGAGTCAGATCAGCAGTAAGATCCAGGATGGAGAAGTAAACCAACCAGACACACCGGTTCGTTCAGGTAATCTTTTTTATACCTCTGAAACAAAGTGTTTATTTTTAACTTCTAGCAAGAAGTAATGGGTGTTGAGCCATGTCAGGTTCTGCTTTTCTGATCCACCAAAACTTTTGGAAAGAATTTATTTTTACTTCATAGTGGATTGAACTGGACTGTCAGCGAGAGAAAGAGATTATTTTCAAGCATCTTCTTGTCAGAGAGAGAATCTCAGTCAGTGTTTCCTGGTTTAATAACGGCAAAACATCATCAAATGAATGAACTTTCCACCTCCGAGGCCAAAAGCATTTCATCAGAGCGAATCATGAGAGACATTTTACCAAAACTGATGCTACAATAATAATAAACAACCATGAGATGCAGTTTTACTGATTTTTTTTATTTATTTAAATAAGAGAAAGAAAATAGTTCACAAATATTCACACAAGAAAACTCTCTTTCATATGGAAATGGCAAAGCAATTTTTCCTACAGGGCAGCATCTCAACACCCAGCAACTCTTCTGGCACCACAAACATAAACAGTATCAAATCAAAACAAAAGCTTTTGAGGAGGATTTGAGAAACTACAATACAAAATGAAAACTTCAAGAGGGTATCAACAAAATCTGGTATAGATCCAATACCTGATATTGATAATTTGGGTGATCCACTTTTTTACAATCCTACAAGTGTAATACTGACAAGTCAATATCTTCTTTCACGTCTGAAAAATCTGAGGAAGGCTGGGAAAAATCATACTTTATCTCAACCATCCCTTACAGACCTTAACCCTCCTGTTATGTTGTGGGTCAAATTGACCCGTTTTAAAGTCTAAAATTTTTTTTTAAATAGATGGAAGTATTTTTTTTGCATGAAACTTTTTCTATTTGTCTTAATAGGTGCACTCTACATATAAATTGACAATGTATTCATTTTACACATTTGTAACCCCCCCGCATCTACTTTGTACACAGATACTGTTTGGGTCAATTTGAGCAGGCAGTCAAGTTGAAGTGCAAAAAAAGATTTAAAAAAATGTCCAATTCTATATGTTTCCTTGCAGCTATGAACCATATTTCACCACACACACACAACATAAATACTTCCTGCATGGTTCATTTATCTTGATTTTAATCAGAGGGTCATTTTGACTCTGAACAGTATATGTGTCTCAAGTTCATTTATAAAGATCACCCATTAAAAATAAATAAATAAATGTAATATTAAAAAAAATACCAAAGATCAATTTCAAGAATATTATTGTTTATTTGTGTCTAGTTTTTTTTTTCAGTGGACATAAAAAATGTAAATTCAATTTTTTTTTATGTCCAAATGAGTAAATATGTAAATTGTCATCATTGATCCTTGATTTGTGAGAAATAAAAAAACATCATTGCACAAATATTGATTGAAGTGGTTAGTATTGCAATTAATAATCAGATACAAAAATGTTTTGCAGGAACATTTTTGATCCTGGGGAGTGTTTAATCATTGCATGATTGACCCAAGAACATTATTGCTGTACCTCAGAAACGAACATAACAGGAGGGTTAAACTGTTTCCATCCGCAGACTTCTTAATGTGATACAGCACATGCCACAAACCTCAAGCAGGGTGGATGAACATTGGAGAACAATGCTCAGACAAAAACACACAGGTCTTTCAGTGCACAAAACTGAAAACTGAGAGAATAATAGACCAGCTGTCATCTAGAGCCACGGAGAACATGTCAGATAACACTGACATAAAGGAAAAACAACTAAAGACAAAAGTGAGATTTACATCTTTGTAGCAACAGAAACTACCTGCATTCATTCCTGTTTGACGCTGCAGGCGTCTTATCACACAGCCAGTGACAGCTACAGACTGGAACATCGAAAAGAAAAACTGAAGTGATGTGTTTATTTAAAGATGAAAGTCAGAAAGCAGTGCTTCTGTCATTTTATCATTGTCAATTATTTCCACAGTTGTTGTTTTTATCCTTGACTCATTTGTGCTTTGCTTTTATTTTTGTGACTTCAAGCAGGAAGAGATTATCCAGAAAAGTCACGGTCTTTCGTGTTTTATTATGCAGGAAGTTTACGTAGAGTCATCACAATATCTATGCAGACGTAAAAAAAAAAACTAAAACAAACTTTGCACTGTGCTTTTCTTCTGCTGTTCCATGAGTAAACTGAAATCTGTATTCCTAGAATTTGAAGCAAACTTCCACTCCTCCACTTCTCGGTACTTGAGTGCTGCTACACATGAAATGAAATGTGATTAAGATCATGGATAAAATACACAGATACGTGCAGCAGGTCATTCTCAGCAGGAGGCCTGAGCTCAGCGATAAGATGAGAAGCTGTGTCACCAGTGATTACAGGAAGTCAGCTGTAAACCTCAGCAACAAGGATTCAGAATAATTTTGAATCTACTAGTCCAGTGGACCACCAGTTATTCACAAATTCACCTATTTACAGATTTTTTTAATGTAGTTTATTTATTTCAAGCAGGTTTTTAAAAAGAAGAAAACAAGCAATGTGTCTAAACACTGTTCAGACACAATTCTAAACAGTGTCAGTCAGAATTGGTTTTGATTTGAATTTGGCTCGTTTTTTGCCAGTTACTTGGCCGAACATTATTGGCTGTTCACAATCGTATGGTTTGAGTAAGAGGGTAGCGCATGTGATCTGCCTAGTTAAAAGAATTTGGAGGTGAAACGTAATTAACTTTTTCACAAAAATTTCCCTATTCATGAAATTATTCAAAAGTAAATGCAGACTGGAAAGCTGAAATGCCTGTTCCTAATGCTACCTGACAGACTATTGGCCAGCGTTTGCAAACCAGCCAATCCAGGAGCAGCATTTATTTTCCTTGACTGTACCTTTAAGAGCAAAGATAATACTGTAGATATTAGCTTCTGTGGTAGTGTTAAGACCAAGGTTTCTATAGGTTTAAGACCTTTCTACAACCATTCTAAACGAAACTGAAAACCTCTGCTGCAACAGAAAAGTACAAAAGAAAATTGCAAATAAATAAATAGTATATGTTGGCAACAGAAGTGAGCCAATGGCTAAGATGAAATCATTCAGCCAACTGATGATAAATTTGCACTTACCAACGATAGATAAGCTAGCTACTAGCTTTACCCTTGCTGGTTGTAATAGCAGCTAGTTAGCGGTAGCTACAATCACCTTGAGTCACAGAACAAAGTGAAGATATCTGCATTCAACTCAAATGTTTTGCACAACAGTGAAGTCTTGCACAACAAAAGGAAACTACACAGAAAACATTAGATTAAATAGTCCTGCCACAATAAAATTTAAGATCTGTGATTAACATATGGAAGGCCATTTTTTTTCCCCGCAATGAATTCAAGACATTTCAAGTCCTTAATTTTTAGATACATCAATCTAAGACTTTGTAAGGATATAAAAACACCCTGTAGGACAGTTTTCACTGTGTGCATTAATGTGTATTGAGGTGTACTTGGGGTCATATGTATTAGTGGATTTCAGGTATTTGGAGCTGAAATCCATATAGCCCCCAAAAGGGTTAAGGTGAATATGCAACTAAATGCATATTCATCTTAACCCCTACAAATACAGATAAAAGGCTTTGGACAGAATTTGACTTTGTCAATATAAAGATAGAATACAATAGTTTTACTCAGATAACTAAATGAAGTGCAGTTTTATGTTCTTCTAGTTGTGTCAGCAGCAGATCTGGAGGTACTGTACTATGCTGACTCACCATCTGTGAATCCTACTGATAACTGCTGTTTGACGCTCTCCGTCTGCCTGTGACCTCAGCTGATGGCCATGATAAGAGAGAGTCTCATCCTGTTGTAACTTCCAATCTGTGAACTTTACCCCAGAGAGAGGAGAGGGGCAGCTTCTGCTCAACATGTGAGAATTGCCTTTTGGGGTCAATGATGAAATGATTCGGTGTACTCTTTAAATATTGCAGGGCTACATGTGCAACACCTGCAAACAGTGCAACACCTGCAAACAGTGCAGCGCATACAACGTGGCGGACTAAAACCCGGACCGGCTTCCATGGCATGTTGAAGAAAAAAAAAGGTTTAAACAAGATTCATGCAGTAGCTGGAAATAAGACAAAGTGATTTTAAAGACATCTTTTTTAGACCGAAGACGTCTTAACTGTTCAAAATGTAAAAATCACGGTTGAATTTAAAGTCCATATCATGTGCAGTTGATTTTTGAGTAATTGTTTGTTGAGTAATAATTCTGAATTTTATCTATGCAACTAAATGGATATTCACCTTACACCAGCTGACAGTAATATTGTATTAACAGAATTAACATTTTCTGCTATTTTGCCCCTCCTGTCTACATCTGAAGTGATATTTTGGTGAGAAAACATTACATTTTAGAAATGAGTTGCTCTGTGTTGTTTCTCAAGGTTTATGCGATTTATATTTCCTGCATGCTTTCCTTAGCTCAGATTAATTCAGAATTGCATTGTGCTGGTGATATACAGCTTAATATTTCTCATAACACCTAACCACGGGCCCTTACAGACTCTAAGTGTCATTATAATATCACTACATGACTGGGGCTAAATGCTTCAAGCTTATTTCAGAAAACATTAAAGTCATTTTTAAGGTCAGTGAGCATTACAACTAAAAATCATGCAGAAAACAGCTGCTGTTATACATTCAGAGTTACATTTTAACGTTCACTAAAAGTACAACCAAACTAGGCTATTATGGTCTTGAATTATTGAAGAAATAAGAGTTTCTGACAAAACAGGAGACTAAAACACTGGTGTACTTTATTAGTTTTAGAAGATGTTAGCTCTGTTTTTACTGGTCTCTATAAAAAATTAAAATCCGTCATTTGCAGTCCAGACTAACGGTGAAACAAACTAGTGATTCCGCTAAAGAGTCACCAGTTTGTCACCAGTCCTAACCTGTGGAGAAATAAATCTTTATTTTTAAATAATAATTTATTAAAAGAAAAAAAAAGCTACCCAAACCAACCTAACCCTATGTGAAACAGAAACCCAGTAACCACCAAGCTTCAGCACACCAAGTTCACATAACAGCAACAATGACTCAGAGCATACCAGCGAGTTTACCTCAGAATTGCTCAAAAAAGACAATTCGAAGTGTCCTAGTCAAAGTTTAAATTCTGTGGAAAAACTTTAAAGAGACCATTTGTACATGAAAAATCCTTGAGTGTGGCTAAATGAAAACAGTTCTGTAAAGAAGAGTGGGCCAGTCCACACAGATTTCAAAGGCAGCTATCACAAACACTTGTTGGCAATTCTTGAAGTTTTTGCAAAAAAAAGAACAAATAAATAAAAAATAAAGGGAAAAGTCTTTCCACAAGGAACAAGAATTAATACCAACTTTCACTGAGTGAATAATTACTGACAGTCATGTTTCTATACAACTTTCTTGTCAGAAGCTTAAATTTAGGTCAGGAATGTTCAGCTCAAAGTTGCTGACAAAGTTTGACTCAGCAGCTATCGGCTTCTCTAAGCAGCCAATGGGACTTTGAAATGAAAAACAGATGGAAACACAGCAAAAGAAGGCTGTAAAAGAGTTGTACGCCAGCAAATTGTATCAAGATGTTGCAGTGTACTGAACATAGGAGGATGATGGAAACTGGGATAAGTTCTGGATGTCTAAAAGACGTCACTCTGTACGTGCATCACACAGTGTCCTAAATCTGTTCAATTTTTTTCCACAAAGTAATTTTGGGGAGAGTCGTCACTAAATACACACACGCTCTCTCTCATACACACACACTCAGGCCACATGTTCAGATGAACCTACTGAACTGTGCATAGAAAGACCAGGCAGCTGACGTCTGGCGGTGAGCAGAGAGCTAGACGTGAAGCAGAGCAGAAGTCACAGTCCTCGCGACGAGATATCCTCAAAGCTGATCAGAAAGCAACTGAAATCAAGTAAGTTTCAATTAAATGATGCATGCAGCAGATCAGCGTTTTATTTCTAACTTCATTTTTTGCGGCTCTGGTAAAAGAAATGGAGATACATTCAGAAAAAAAGAAGTGAATATTATTCTAGTTTAAAGGTTTGTTTTTGGTTTTTTGTTGTTTTTTTTTTATTTTATGATAAGAAAATGTGTGTATGCGTGTGTGCGGGGGTGGGTGTGCGCGTGCGTGTGTGTTGGAGTTTCTAATAAAACACCAATCAGCTTTTAAAAAAATAACTAACACTCAATGAAAATACCATCCATATTTCTTCTGGATGGTGAAACAAGGAGACAATAGACGTCTGAGATTAAAAAGCAGAGCAAAATCCGGTCTTTCTTGCTGAAGATGTCTCACGCTTTATGGTTGGCTGTAACAATGCTGACATCCACGTACCAGCTGAATGATGTTTTTGTTCAAAGCGATTGTTTAAGAGAGACACTGATTAAGCTCTCTTTAAACATGGTTGATTTTCAGGAATTTCTTGATCTTTATTTCTAACTCTGTTCCTGGTTAATTTAACGTAGCTTACTGTGATCAGTTTTCAGTAGAGAGTATTTGATCCTTTTTGTTGCTGCTTCCTGAGTAATCTTTGCTTTTAAGTCCTCTCAAAACCCTCACCTCATGACATAGGTAGTTAGGAAACAATGAGCTCAACATCTCAAGATAAATTTAGAGCACTAGGTCAGAAGGAACACCAAGTTCCTGGGTTTGACCCAAAGACTCCCCCCAATGGGAGGTTCCCAGAAAACCTCCAGGAGGAGAAACGCATGAACCACCTTTCACTGAGCCTTTCTGATGAGGAGCAGCAGCTAAACACCAGGCTACCTCCAGAATATGAAACCTCTCACCAGAATGGTCATCCTAAAACCCAATTCATCAACTTTTCGAACTCAATAATGCAGTTTTTCCATGAACATGAACTGAGTATATCTGTCCCTGAATATGTTGAACAGCTATCTATCTGAGAGGGGTTTTTTAAACAAAGAAACATTGAGGACAAACTTTTTGTTCTTCAGGCAGAAAGGAGTTGCAACATTTCCCATCTAAGACAAAAACCTAGTGACTGCTCTGTGTGCAGGCAAATACTGACACTAAATAAACCCTGGGCATCACTTGACCCCTAAAGGTTCTATAAGTTGCAAGACGGGGCTTTTATGGATTGAACCTGTTAGTTTGCAATCATTTTTTAATCCTTTTATTACCATCAAGTCCCCATTTAAACTATTACTATAGTCAAAAAACAGAGAAAAATAATCCTGCAAAAAATATATGAACAAATATACAATATAATTTCTTTGAGACCTACAGTGACTTTTGTGACAATAAAATATTATTAGGGACAGTTTTAAGCTGTCAGTTATTTTTAAATAAGTTTAAGTTAAAATAAAATTCCTGCAAAGATTATTTCAACGTTTGCATTTAACAATGCTTTAGTTTTCAACATGTTTTGAAGGATTTTTTTTTTTTTTGCACAAAACAATCAAAGCATTAAAATCCAACAAGATTGTGCTTATTGGATTGTTGTTGAGGCATTTCTTCTTTCTTTTCTGTCTTTTTCTGAAGCTTGTTTAGGACATCTGGAGACTGAGGCTGAGGGACAATAAGGAGCCTGCAGCCACTAAAAGGGTAAGATTTAAACTCCCAGCACTTACATAAGAGATTCAGCAGAAAACTTTACTCAGATTCTTATGTACCAGGGGATTTGTCTCCTGCTAGTGGAGAATAGTTAACCTACAACCTAATTCTTAAATTATTGGGGCACAAATACTTTAGAAAATGTTGCTTAAAACAATGAAATAGAGAAAGTTGTTCTAAACCAAAGAGAAAAATACACTGCAAATAATAAAATTAAAGCATAGCTGCAAATATTGGAGAAAGTAACAACAAGTTACAGCACTATATGAAATGTCTCTTTTGAAGGAGTAAAATGTGGCCAGAAACACAGAAAAAATGAAAATTGACACCAATATTTTTCCATTAGATCAACACAGAATGTCCATTTAAAATGTGCAAAAATTAGAAAGTATTTTAGAAGCGCAAAAGTGTTGTTAAAATGGATTGAAGTGATAAAACAGTCAGAAAAAACATGACCCAGAAGACATGTCATTGGATAAAAAACTTATGGAGATGTTTTGAGAAAATATTTATTTATACATGAGATAAAAGTTAGATTATTAAACTCCCAATCTTTTATCAAAGATAAAGCCTTGTTCACTGATAGTGAACATGGTTAGGGTCCCCATTTAAACTAGGAAAGTCTAAATGGGGAAAAAGTAAAAGCTCTGCTAGGAAAACGTATAAGCGCTACTTGCTGAGCTGTACATTTCTTCTTTGTCTAAGCAGCATTTCTTGGACCTCAGCAGCACAGGACTTGACCCTGAACAGCAGGAAAGATGGAGTGCAGCGGAAATCCAAACGGCAACTGCTTGACACTGGTCAAACCGAGGCCTCCTCCATCAACACAAAGCCAGACGGACTCTTTCCTGACCGCAGCCCGGTTGGCCCGCGAAGGACTGCTGGAGGACGGAAGAACAGGACAACAGTTTTCAGCTCTTACACAGTCTCCTTCTAGTTCACAAGAAAACCATGGTGTTGTCTTGAAAGACCTGAAGATCAGGCGGTACACCATCATCTCCAGGAGGAAGAAGGAAACCCACAGAAAGACGGACAATGAAGAGGGAAAGAAGACCCCTCAAGGTGCCTCCTCACCAAAAACAGAAGCAGAGAGACAGAAGGTGTGTTTGAGTGCATCTGACTGTCGCTTCACATGTAGACAACCTGGAAGGTTTAAAGTTGCAATATTACCTGTAATAGCAGAAATTTAGGCAACACTATAGTCAGGGTTCCAGACTTGTTGGTAAATATGTGGTTTCGAGGTTTGAAAAACACCTGAAGGCTAATGTTTGGTTATTCCTAACATCAGCACTATCTAGTTTAAGAGAAAGTTTATGCTTAAGGGTATTAGATTAAGCACTTGACTTAAGTACTGAGACTACAGGAGATAGCCATCAGCCTTTTATTAAATACATCACCTGACGTCAGTAGTTTGTATTTGACTGTTTTCCAACTAAGACACACTGGCTTCACCTTGCAACCTTAAGACAGTGGCACTGACACCCATATTTTTAGGGGGGAAAACATTTATATTTGAACACATTTCAATCTACTGGAGATTAAAACACTGACATCTAGTGGCCGTAAGTGAACGTTCAGCTGCACAAGATTTTTCCCGTTACAACCTGTAATCAATATATTTTATTTGGATAGTAGCACATTATTGTATGGGGAAGGGAACTGCATTGTTTTTTTATTTTTACATTTTTGTCATTAAAAACAACCTGAAAAGTGTGGAGTGCATTTCTGTTCAAGCAATCACACAAAACCTACAAGCGTTTGATAGATCTAGGGAGACTGATGTAATACAGACATGAAGACAAGCGCAAAATGAAATGGCTTTTGGCTAATTTTGCATTATCATACTATAATGTAATATAGTCAAGCTAAAAATACCACTGTGGCCAGTAAGTACAAATTAGCAAGAAAAACCAGTTGGTTAATTGGTTCATTTATTCTGGCCCGCCACATTTCTTGAATTTATTTTTGTTGAGCGAGTATAATACTTTCATTTGGCGGTTGTTAATTTAACCAAGTACATAAAACCTTTACAGGAAGGTATGTCGAAGCAGTAAAATGTTAGTTTTCTGCATATCAACTGTGTTTCTCTAGGATCTTCCAAAATTTGTACTCCTGCAAATAATATATGAGCAAATATATAGCCTAGGGAAATGCTACATTTGCATTATATCATCTTAGAAACTCCACTGAGCATCTCAGGTAAGACCCTGGTGGTCTGCTCTAACATAATGAATGACAATTTATAGCCAATATTATGATAACTGTGTTCAGAGGCTCTTCAAACCCTGACCAGAGGCCCAACACTTGAAAGGACTTCGTGTCAATCTTCAAATTACTCAAGACCAATACAATAAAAAGGATTTTAGAAATGTTGGCCAACTGAAAAATATGAGCATGTACAGCAGTCAGTGCTTAGTTTGGGCTCCTTTTGCCTGGATTACTGCAGCAATGCGGCGTGACCTGGAGTCAGTCAGTCTGTGGTACTGCTCAAGTGTTATGAGAGCCCAGGTTGCTCAGATGGTGACCTTCAGCTTTTCTGAATTCCTGGGTCTGGTGTGCACCATGTCCTCCTCTTTACAATAAGTCATAGATTTTCTATGGGGCAAAGGTTAGGTGAGTTTGCAGGCCTGTGTGTAGGTGCTATGTCCTGTTGGAAAATTAAATCTGCATCTCTGTAAAGTTGGCCACCAGCAGGAAGAATGAATTGCTCTAAAACTTTATGGCGGATGGCTGTGTTGACCTTGGACCTCAGAAAACACAGTGGACCAACACAAGCAGATGACATGGCACCCCAAACCATCAGTGACTGTGGAAACGTTAAACTGGACCTCAAGCAACACTGATTTTGTGCCTCTCCTCTCTTCCTCCAGACTCTCTCTGGGACCTTGATTTTCAAAGGAAATGCAAAATTTACTTTTATCAGAGAACATAACTTTGGACCACTCAGCAGCAGTCCAGTCCTGTTTGTCTCTAGCCCAGGCAGAGTGAGCATAAATGCTCACTCTGTGATTGTGAGCATGTATGGGGATAATAATAGCATTAGGTATTTTTCTCTACATATCACAATACATTTTTAATCATAAATTCATTAATGGAATTTATGATTTATGAATTAATGACTAAATGTAATGTTTTTGTTTTTCTTTTTATTGTTGTTTTATTATTTTCACTGCTGCTGTTTCTGATATGATGTAAAGCACTTTGAAATGCCTTGCTGCTGTAATGTGCTATACAAATAAAATTTGATTGATTGATTGATTGATTGATTGATTGATTGATTGATTGATTGATTGATTGATTGATTGATTGATTGATTGATTG
>CAEFZY010041729.1:0-48608 GCA_903066815.1 Brachyrhaphis roseni
ATCACCTGTTATATTCATACCTTCTGTAGCAGGCAGACCTTCAGCCGAGCAGCTAACAGCACAGCTCCCTAGGGTGGAATCTTTTTTGGGGGATTACGAGGACCGGAAAGTCTACATAGTTCCCACTGGGTCTCTGAGGGGATGGTCTCAGCAGCTTCAGCAAGAATTTATTTTTGATATGGCAGTCCCCTCTCGCTTTCAAAGCAACAATCTGCTGAATGCAAATACAAACAGGATTGGAGTATGATAGGGCTGTGCCCTGCAGTGTTCAAAGGCCTTCAAGTTGCTGCACTCTGACGAGACCCAAATGAATGAGAAATAAATGGAATGACTCTTCATGTGATGCATTTAGTTGAAGAAATTCTAAATGGACAAAATATGACAAAAATGACTTTGGTGAGTTAAGATTTTGCACAGTTTAAAGCAACGGTTCTGTTGGTGAAATGTAACTATTACATAGATATATGAAATCATTGTTTTCACAACCATTTTTTCTTATGAACAGTCATAAATGTTTTGTGGAGAATTTGTTTTAATTATTCCCTTGTGTATCTGAGACAAACACTGTTTTGTTTGCTTAACACCAGCAAGAAATAAGAGTGACAATGGAGACATTTTACATCTTCTTTTCTTTTTCTGGTTACCTTTGTCCTTTCTTCTGTCAATACTACACTTTTATCTTATGATGAAACAGGTAAATATTGAGAGGAAATAGTAAACAATGTCAGACTAAAAAAAGGACATCCCTCTACTGTGACAGGCACATCAACTTTCTTTTGCAAATGTCAGTGTTGTCTGGATGACAACATTTTGTTGTTGTTGTTGTTTGTTGGTTTTTCAGCCTTATTCTAAGTTTTGTCAGTTCTTTTTTCCTCTTGATGTCTTCATAGTTAGCATGACCTCTGTCACTGTAAGGTTAGTTTTGGCTAGATATGTAATGTCAGAACCAAAAAAAAAAAAAAAGAACAAAAAACATGATGTGCAAAACATTTCTATCATTAGATCTAACTCCATCATTAGAGTTGCCTGACTCACTGGGATGACTAGTTGTTCGCAATCTGAAAGTTGTGGGTTAGTGTCTGTATCCCTGGTCGGTAGCAAAAGTTGTCCACCATGCTGAGTTCTGGTGTATAAATGTGTGAGTATGACTGGGGGAATATCTCATGTGAAGTGCTTTCAGTGGCCACTATGATAAGAAATATATTCACACCATTGTGGAATAAAGAAACCTTATTTTGCATGTTATATATGCCATGGGTAACACAGGTGACACTAAAACATTTTTTCTTAGTTCTTTAAAATTGTCAGTGATGAAACGAAATCAAAGTTAGGACGCATACAGACTCTGAAAGAATAATTTATCTAACATGAAATAACACTAACAATGCACTGTCTCATTTACAGAGTAGCTACTCTGACAAGAGAGGAAGAAAACTGTCTGAGATTCGTATTACAAGATTTTTTTTCTTTAAGTTTGAATTTTTTTTTCAAATTTCTCTAATCACACAGTTTTTCATTTATACTGCCTCCCCCTCCAAAAAAAATGTTTGACTAGTCTGTGTTGCAGCGTTTTTTTTGTGTAGATCAGATAAAAGTGGATATGAGAGAAACTCACAGTGACTGAGGCGGAGAAAAGAAAAAGAGCCAGTGAAAAAGATGAGATTTGCGATCTCATCTGTTCACCCAAGGGCCTCTCTCCAGAACAGCTTTTCACTGTCGTCTATCATCTCCATGGAGTCACCTTAAAACTGACACGATTGAAGACGCATTGGATGCATCCTAAAAATGCCTGTTGTACACACTGAGAGACGTAAAGACTGCTAACCTTATGTTGGATTTGACCTCGAGACAGAAAGTGTGTATAATAATTGTACTTGATATTAATGAAAGGAAAAATACCGAATAAAACCTTTTTGCCACTCTTCTTATTTTTAAGGGTTAAGGTTACAGGAAACACTCCCAATACAGGAAAAAATAAATAAAAAAGTCAAGATAACACAACTGCACGATGAAATTAATTAAGTCTAATTATTTTTACAAACTTGCTAGGAAAGTTCTCATATTTAAATTCTTCAGTCTGCATGTGTGATGTAAAATGCAAATAACTTCTGAGAATATATATTAAAAAAAAACAATAGACCTGTTTGTGTGTCTCTTGAAAACTGCTTTTTTAAATGGATTTTCATTTGGAAATGAAACTCGGCTAAATGAATTTAACAGGTGGTTTTGCTGTTAGTTCTGCGACCTGCAAAGGGAAATATGCACCGCTTTCAAACCTTTCAATTATGTTTCAACAGCAGGAGAGAGACTGGCATTTAAAAAGAAAAGCTGTTCATGATTTTTTTTCATCAGATTTTTGTATCACTTGAGACATGTTCCTTGTCACTTTTGGTAATTTTCAGCAGATGTGGCTGTTTCTAGTTTTTAGAAGTGTTTTTAATTTGTTGAGTTACATGTTTGTTTCTTTATTTCCATTTGCAACTCTGTTTCTGATTTGTGCATGCATAGCTTTGACGCTGCTCATTTCATGCTAATTTTACACACCGCTCTCAACATCTTTGGTTTCAGCCACTTTGTAGCTAGATTGGCAATATGTTTAGGGTCATTTTCTATTTGTCCAACCCATTTGTGCCCACACTTTTGTTTCCTGACTGATGGCTTAAGGTGTTGATGCAATACTTTTTACATAATGTCTTTATGGACATTATGTCTTTTGGGATGCTCATTCAGCCCATAAAATTTGGGGATGAATGAGCATCCCAACTTTTTATGGGATGCTCATTCATATCTCCATTATGCCATATATTTGTGTTGTACATCTGTCCCTCGTGTAGCAAAGCAAACACACCACAGAATGCTGCCATCCACCTACTTCACAGGTGGGATGGTATTCTTAGCAGTAGCATTTCTTGGAGGAATTGTGCCCTGGTTCGGCCTCCACCTACCCAGATGAAATCCATGAAATCAGTTAAATGGTGGGATAAAATGCAGTGCAGCCCCACACAAAGCACATGAAATAGTCTTCCTGTTCTTATTAAGCATTATAAGTTGATGACAAATCAAAAATAACCACTGCTTCTTCCTCGCTCTCTTTAAATGTAAGGACCTCAATTCATACTTCAGTTCTATTTTCCAATAGTCTCTAATAATAATACTATAATTTGTTCCTGAGTGCAGTTGCCAATGGAAATCTGGTTGCTTATATTGCCTTTGGAAATGGCTTCTTCTTTTCAGAATGGATTTTAAACATATCACTCTGGAACAAATCTCGCTGTAGAATATTGCAGTCTCTCACCAGCTTCACCAACTTTTACAAGTTTTTTTTTTTTTTTTTTTCACTTTTGCTCTGTGGTTGATATGCACATTTCACACCAAATCCTATTAATATAATTTCAGTCATTGCGTAAAAGAGATGACTCATTTTGTATGGTGTTTGTGTGTTTCTGTTGTGTCTCCATAGCTGATCAAAAATACTGAATCGCAAACAGAAAGAAACTCAGAAACTCATATGTACTAATTAGGTAAATGGATTGGTTTATTTATAGTTATGAAGTCAAAAAGCCTGAAATTGCAAAGGAGGGTACTAGCCCAAAATCTCTTGTGTAAAACCAAGTACTTTTATTGTAATTTAATTGTTTGGTTGAGTTTTTAATTTTTGTTCCTGTCATGGTTACAGACGAACAAGTTTTCCGTAAATAAACTTCACGTTGTCCTTTTTTTTTGTGTTTAGAACATCTTTAGCTGTTTCACACTCTCCATCAACATTATGGGTTTAAAACATGTTGATAAAAAAACAAGATGTAAAATCAGAACTAAATTATTAAAATGTCTGTGTAATCTTCTTTTTATTTAAATTTCTTTTTTGAAGATACCATCAAAGTGAATGGAAATGTCTCTAAGGAGATTATCAATAAGTACATGCTAAACCCTAACCCTACCATAACCCTTTAATCATTTATTTTTGAACACATACAAAAAATAAGAACTCAATTCAATGTGCACATGGCTGAATATTTTTTTTTTACAATTTGAGCTGCAGAATATCATTCACTTCTTGTTTATTTTAAATTGTAAAAGGTTCTTAATCCAAACTCATTATAGTACTTGCCAGCAAAATGCAGTTTACTCCAGTGTTCATCAGCTATAAATAAACCTACTTGCAAAATATACTTTACAGCCTGCTCAGTCGTGTGCATTCCAGCACCTTTTCTGGGATGCTCATTCATATTTCATTGACAAGCTTTGCCATTAATAAGCTTTAATCACAATTTTCAGCAAGACTTAGCTTCTGCTGCCATAATAATGACCCTTTTTCAATCTGATGCCAATTAAATATTACTGAACCTTTACAACATAATTATTTATGGCTTATAATTACTCTCAAGACAGGCAATCATATAAGAAAATCAAACAGATTTTAAGGCATAGCCTTTTTACTCATTTATCATCATTTGCTTGAGGTAGCACATGGATCAAAACTGCTGTTGAGACTTTCTGCTGTGAAACATTACAATGAAGGAGTCTGATTTATTGTATCCAAAGAGTGACAAAGTTTTCAGGGTCTTATTTGTAAAATTTCAAAGTCATGTGCTCTTTTTTCCCCAGTTGAAGAATATGCATGATTTTGTACTATCTATCAAATCCCCAAAGGTTTGTGTTTTTTAATGTGACAATTTGTGTGAAAGTTCAGATGGGTAAGACTTCTATAGGGAGGCACTGAAGCTCTAACTGTTATTGAAACTCTAAAAAAGTTTCCTTTGTTTTTGAAAGCATGTAACAGTGAGGTAGGTTCTTTAGGCTGTGTGAACTGAAGGATTGAAAAAATAGAAGAAAAAAAAAGACAATATCCAGAGACGGCCAAAGCTGTTTACCCAGCTACCATCTGGGAAACAGGGTGAACAGGCTGCGGTGGAGATACAGTAGTAACTGCGGCCATACAAGCAGACTCAGGAGCAGATTTATTCTCCATGCTGTCAAAGTATTGAATTCTTCCTTTTCACTCTGCTGAAGAAAAAAATGGTTGTCTTTTTTTTCTTGTTTCCTCATTCATTTGTGACTTTGCTTTTTATTCTGTGTTGAAGAGAAGGACAATATCTTTCATTTTTTCTGAACCAATCTTGTTTCAGTTATCAGAACATCAATGTAAAAAAGTCCAGACAAAGACATGTATTAGGTACAAGAACAAAGTTGAGAATAATTTAGTAAATTAGGCCTTTATATGTAAAAGATGTTTCCAAAAAAAAAGCAGTATATGTAGCTCTTCTTAATTTTATGAATACAGTCTTTTGTGTCTGAATCTATTAACATATTAAAAATCCTTTGACTTTAATAGGAACTCATCGTACATGCTGGATAGTACAATTTTTTTGTCACATTTATAGATAAATTTTAGATTCATGCATCATTTTCATTCAACTTCACAATTATGCATCAATTTTTGATGTTTTGTTACCCTTTGCAAATATCTAAGCTCGTGAGTGTAATGTGGCAAAATGTGGAAAAAGTTCAATAAAAATAAATAATTTTTCAATGACCAGAATTCCAGAACATACATCCACAATATATATTGAAAACTATGAAAAGAGACAGAAATCCAAGAAAGTCAAAAATGACTTTTTGACTTTCATAACATAAACAAATACAAAATTAAGCCACCTCATACAAAATTTAATTTACAACAATGTGTTGCTTAAGGACACATGCAGTGAAAATACTGACAACTGATGAAATATTTATATTTTATGGGAAGAAGTGAGTAAAAAGTTTTCTGTTGTGCTGAAAGGATTTGAAGATGCCCTTGTAAGTCTCCAATCTAGCTTTGTTTATTCTCACCTTCCAGCAACCAAACAGAATCGAAGCAACGCTCTGTTTTCTCGTAGTTTGATTCAGGGTCAGTAGGACAGGATGGAAGCAATACACCAGGTGTATCATTAGCGTTGAAATGGTTCTCCAAAGGATGAAACACTTTGCTTTCTCTGCATTTTTTTCTTTTCCAAGACCAGTTCTCTTCATCACCCATGGGATTTTTAAAGGAGTAAGATCTGTTCTTCTAAAATAAGTGGGAAGGCAAAGTTCCGTCTTTTGGCTGAAGGCCTTTGCAGCACTTACTTTGTCAGCATAATTCACTGTCATTTTAACAGGCACTTTAATGGTGCTTCTGAGGCCAATTCTCAACGATCTCTTTCCTTCAGTCATCTAGAAAGACACAAAAAGTAACCATGTAGCGCTAAAGGACAATATCCTAAAGGCATTTATCCTTTTGAAGAAGAAAAATCCCCTTCCCCCCTTTATTGGCTGTCTTTGTTCTTGAAAATAACTGGGTGTCATCAATGACATTTTTGACAGCACATAATAAAACTTGGATTGCACAGAAAGCTGCAATTTTCTCATGTTAATTCTTTGTGCCTTACAAAAGTAAGAATTTGCAGTTTTTTTTAATCTGTCGTAAATCTACTAGGACCCTTGAATATTGTGATGCTACGTTTCATTTTCACAAACAGAATTATAATCCTTTTAGAAACACTTTATTATGTACACCTTGTTTGTACAAGGTAGGACTCTGTTTGCATCCAGCGCAGCATTAAATGTTTGTGGCCTAGATTCAACAAGGTGTTAGAAATATCATTAAATAGTTGCTGCCATTGTGTTGGCTGCACATTCATCACATCCAATAACACATTTCTTTTGTATTAGATTGAGTTCTGGTGACTGTGATGACTATTTAAGTACACTGAACTCATTGTCAATAAAAAAAACACAGTTTGAGATGATTTGAGCTTTGTGAAATTGTTCGCTATCCTGCTGGAAATAGCCGTCAGACCATGTTGTGATCATAACTGGATGAAAACTGGAGGCAATACTCGATATCGGTGGCCTGTGTTTAAACACATGATTAGCATTGCTTAAAGGCCCCAGTCTCTCTCTAGCCTTTAAGCAATGCTAATCATGTGTGAGAAGAGATTGCTCCCACCACAATAGTTGATACAGAGCAGGATGGGTCAATGCTTTGTTGATGTATATGCTAAACTTTGAACTTAACATCTGAATGTGACAGATAAAATTAGACTCTTCAAACCAGGCACCCATTTTCCTTTTCTGCTGTTTAAAATTTTTATAGAGCCTCTGAATTGTGATCTATTGCTGTTGTTATCCATCTGGTTCAGGGTTTGAAGTATGCATATTGTGTTAGATTCTATCATTTCAAACCACCCTTCCTGTTCTCCTTTGACCTCTGACAATCAGGCATATTCCTCCATAAAATGTTTAATTGTTAGGTACATTTCCTCTAAATCAGAACAATGCTTGTGCATTAAAGCCAATTGATTTTTAGTTTCAGAAATACTCTGCATGATCAAAGCTGGCTTTTTCCTTATTTTATGTTTAGAGCAAACATCAGCAAGTTGTGGACATCAAATTGAGTTGCCTAAATGCATTGAGTTGCTGCCTGACTAATTATTAGTGTTAAATTAGCTGTCAATAAGGTGTATAAAATAAAGTGTGTGGTGGTTTTAGAATATCAGTCTGAAATTCTTTCATGAAGAAAATCTCAACAAATGAGACAAAAACAAAAAAGAAATGCAAATCCTGTCAAAATGTGTTAATATTAAAGATCTATTTAAGTTGGGCCAGTATCTTCATTGCACCCCACCAAGAATGCTTGTTCTTAAATTTGTTTTAAAGTAGCTTGTGCCCGGGTTGAATTTGCCGAGTTAAATAAGAGAAATTCCCCAAAGAAACTTGTTTACAACTTTCATCTGAAGATGGATTTCACTTCGGATTAAATAAAGCATGAGTAGCTCAGGGCTGAAAGCAAATTTTTTTTCCTTGTCATTTTTCTAACTAAAGGTTGTATATCTCTTGTTGCTAATTCAAAGCTGACATGAGAGCAAGACTGTTTATTTGATATTTAATTAATGCAGCAAAGTCTTCTGAGAGGTGAGTTTTCTGAAGGGGTGAGAGGAGTTTGACCTCTTTCCTGAGTTGTATTCAACAAGTGGTTCCATTCTAGTTAATATGTGGCAGGACTGGAGGATTGCCACCTTCAGTCTGAGATACATTTGCAGGGATTTCTTCATTATGTCTCCAGGGTGATCTGTAGCCTCTTTTATGAAGCAGTTCTGTTAAAAAGTCCTCAAAATAAGCCCCTCGCTAGGCTATCTGGTGATGGCAGCCATGTGCATACCGGTCCTGCACAGGTGAGCTTTCAAAAGTTATGGTTTTGTAATAGAGCCAAATAAGACATGGACTGGGTCACAGCTGGGTCACTATTTCAAGGGAGTGCCGTGGGAGTCTACAGGGAGCGCCTTGTTGCATCACATCAAATGTTGTCTTTCAGATGCTCGACGTGCAAAAAGGACTGGATGTAGCCTGTATGATAGAAAATAAGGCTATATTTTCTTTGATTTGAGCCAGATTCTATAAATTGCATAAAATGGACACTGAAAATCTCTCTTATGAAAAATGAGAAAGTGTGAGCAATTTTCAGCTTTTTGTGAAAAAGGCCTGGGTTAAAGTGTAGAAGTAAAAGTGAGGAGGTTGGCGTGCTGTGGTGGCGTAGGGGTTAGCGCGACCCATGTTTGGAGGCCTTGAGTCCTCGACGCGGCTGTCGCAGGTTCGACTCCCGGACCCGACGACATTTGCCACATGTCTTCCTCCTTATCCCCTTCCTGTCAGCCTACTGTCTAATAAGGGACACTAGAGCTCACAAAAAGCCCCCTGGTAGAAGTAAAAGTGAGCAGGTCAAGAATAGCCTGTAGTTACAAAAATGTATATAGGGTGACAGAAATCAAACCTTTTCCTTCAATGAAATTATTATTCGTTTGCCGAAGCTTGAACAGGCACGGCAAACCAACAGGAGATGTTTGACAACTCCTCTCATTTTTTATTTATTTTTTTGTTGTTGTTTCCTGTACTTTATCACGACAGAAGCACACAAAAAAAAAGAAATAAGTCTCCACAGTCTTCTGTTGTTTGCCATGCCCTTATGGGTTTAGGCAAACAAGTAACTTGACAGTTGATAACCACGTGTTCAGCCTGGACTGGGGGAAAATGGCCTCATGAGTTCAGAAAAGAACTGTAGACTAAAAAGAAAATCGCAGCAAAAGCCTAAGGTAAAAAGAACAAAAGAAGTCTTGGAGAAGGCTGTTATAAAACTGAAGAAGGAGATCAATGTTATTACTCATTTGAAAGCTGCACATGGAAGAGTCTAAAGTCTTTTAGGAGATTTCACCAAACTGAAAGAGGTAGTACTAAATGGCAGATTGTGATCTGTTCATTAGAGCAAATGACAAACAAAGGAGTAGAATGTTGCTGTGAGAAAAGTGGTTTGGCTGGTTGATGAAACAAAGCTGAAAATTGTGGGAAAGGTATTGTAAGGAGTGCAACTTTCAAGACTTTTTCTATGTCTTGAAACTTGGCGATTATGTCCCAATCACTCCAAAGATTTCTCCTTTAACTGCCTCGCTACAGTCTTTGTGAATATGTTATTAAATTATTAAGCCAATATTTTCTTCAAAAACCTTTCCAGCAGTTTCTGCATAGCGTCTTCCTTGATACACACTGCCATCAATTTCAAAGAATCCAGATTCTGAACTTTACACTTCACATGATAAAGTCAATGTGAAGTCCAATGGCAATGTGCTTTACACCATCTGGTGCTTAGCATTGCACTTGGTGATTTAAGAGTTGGACACATTGTTCTGTCACTAATCTGGTAGGCCACATAAAGAATACAGGGATGTAGTTGTAGTGTGCAGAAAGTTGGCACATTCTGCACACTGTGCACCTCTGTATCTTTGATTTCATATTGCCTACCGCTGACTAATCCTATCATGTAAACAGATGAGTTCAGATCAAAATGCTTACATAAGTTTTGTTACAAAAATAAAGTAGGTATAATTGTTGCATAAGGGGTTCAAATTGTTGATGGTAACGAAGCTTCTTAAGCACTTTATGAAGCCACATTACACTGTTTTAAATATATAACAGCTTTTTATAGCCTGAATTTGTGAAATTAAGGCTATATGTTGTCATAAAAAGAAATTCACTCAAACCTTTATCCTTTATGCTCTTTATTTTTAATTAAGCCAGCAAGTCAATCAAATCTCAGTCACATGACACAACTTACCTGTTTGTGGGTGTCTTAAGATTTTTGTCATTAGTGATTGTTGATTCTATTATTCTGCTTAAGCTTCCATTCTGACTGCATGACAGTGAGGTTGTTCATGCTGTCGTCTGGTTTGTGATTTGGTTAAGAGGAGCTGTGGAAAGTGACCTCCATGGCATTTTTTATACAAACCCCCCTGCGGCTCAAAGCCCTCTGTTCCAGCTGGAACTCAGCACTGTGCGACAGATGCCACATTAAAAAAAGCCCTTCCTCTGCCATCATTGTACTTCCAAAATCCCCTCACTGTCACTTTGCTTCAGTCTCGCAGCAGAACATTCACTGGACTGTATGTGTAGCCATTAGTACCCATTAACCACTCAGGTCAGGGTCTCAAAGACTCAGGTTGTTTGAGTCATGCTGGATATGTATTTGAGTTTAAACAAATTCTCCCCAAAGTGTCTCTCTGAAGTGCTGATGTTTTCCCTCGTCTCATCTAGGCTGAAATGAACCATGCATCTCTTGGATGTAATGGGGGGATAATTTTGTTTCAGTGCTGTTATGTTTCTTCTGAGATCTGCTTAACATTATACAATTAGATTTTATTACAAAACAATAACACTATGCTCTGGTAACATTATAGAAAGCTTTAAAAAGCATGTTTTTCCCCCAGCTAACCCAAACTACTTTCCAGTGAAATACCCTCAACAAAATACCTTTTCCTCTTACAATGATAAAATACCATGTGTTTATCTAGCAGATTTTCTGCAGCTTGAGTGTAGCCATGACACTTGACCAAATATTTTGAAAACATCCAATCTTAAACCTTTTGTAGGTGGTTGAAGCTGCAGAATGTCCTTTAGTCAAGCTTATGGGTATGGAAAGCTTTTGAAAACTGAAAGCAGTCTCTTCTCCATGGATATTTATACTTTTTAAGACATACTGGCCGACAGCAGCAAAAGACCAGGGAGTAAAAACTAACTGGGGAAATGGATGGAATTTCCTGCATTTTGCAAGAAAGTAAAACATCAAAACAAAAGAAAAACTCTTTTCAAGTATATTGAGCACATTCAAAAATATTTTCTTTGTTGTAAACTTTTTTATTACATCCTTTTAAGCTAACATCTAGTGATTACCCTCTTTCCCATTTCTGAGAATTTATTTTAGTTAAACTTTTTAGTTATTTCAAAGGGTTTCAAATGCCATTCACTCTAACAAGCCTCACAGGTCTCCAGAAAATCATTGGCTGCTGTGTTAATCACTGGAATCCAAAATCAGTAATCAGTAACTTTTCCCTGTTATGAGCTGATTTATGGGTTTAGCACTCAACAACCAAACTGAAATGGTCACAATTCCAGTTACTGTTTAATAACTGCTCTGACTATAGGCACGTAGCTGCTTTTGCAGCAGATTTGTTGTTACTCGCCTGACACAACAAATCTGCCTCACTTGAATTACATTTTATTTTATTTTTTTCCCATCTTGAGCATTCATCAAGTGAACATGTCCTCACTCAGTGTGACTACAGAGGACAGGGCGTCATGGATTGTTAATTAAAAGTTCCTAAAACTACATTTTACACTTATTTCTTTTCCCAATAGTTTTGTCCAAATAAAATTTTCTAAAATTAAGGTTATTTTTTCCTAATTTGTTTTGTGTCAAGTTCAGTTAAAGTTGATTTTCTAGGCCTTTTCCATATCTTTATCAGGTGCACCCAAAAACCTGGAGGATGCTGTTGCTGACCAGGAATAACCTCCTAAAAGTCCAAGCAAAGGTAGACAACAGCAAAAGTAAACTTTAAGCATTCCTGCTGTTTCTGATTCTTCGTGTCATAGGCAGTGTTTTGAGTAAGAGTTATTTGTCAGTAACAGTCAGTCATATCCTATCACTAGCCAACAAACCAGACTAATGCCCAGAGAAGCCATGCAGCCTGATTACGCATGCCCCTGCAGTTCAAAACAGATGCTCTTCACTAGCTCTGGCAGCATGGAAGAGCCTTAGGCAGGCAGCTATTTTGGGTAAATTAGTAAAGACAACAGTTGCTCCCCAGGTTGATGCTGCCATGCTGAGGTGCGGTGCAAGGCGACAGAGTGGAAAACATAGACTCAGCCTGGGCAGCACAGCCCTGCAGGCGTTTGTCATTTGGAAGCTCTCCAGCTGACAGGTGGCGACTGTGGCCGACTGCTCCCCATGTACCTTATACAGGTAATTAGCCATTCAGCTCAGATATGCAGGATAAGAGTACAATCATTGAAAGATATGTGTATAATCAAGACAAGTATAAAGAGGACATGTTTTTGGTGTGCATTTCTTTTCTGTGTACAATATGTTAGTAGGAACTTGATTGAAAAGGTATTAGGGTGCAATTATCATACAACATTGACAAAAGAGAAAAAAAAATATATTTTTTCATTCTTATCTTGTTTAAACTTTCACCTTGAAGTTTCTCTCATTATTGTCATGTTAAGATAGTATAACAATGTGTTTAACATACAGAGCACACATGATAAACAGTATGAGGTAAAGTGTTGCAGTAAAATCTGCCATTGACTGATATAAACCTGTCACTGCTATTTTGCAGTTAGTATAAATGCATATATATTTTTGGTTTAGATTCCAAAATATTTTACTGTATCTACAAAATGAAAAATGTAAAAAAAATAATAATAAAGATGCTTAAAGATAATAATCTGAATTCATAAAATACAAAACTTCAGAGTTATACAGAGCAGACAGCACTGCTGTGATGAGAAAGTATAAATTTAATAAGTATTAATTTTGGTCACTAAAAGCTTGAGCTGTAGACGAATTTAGAAGAATTGTGAACATTTCTGGAACTCAAAACATGAATTATGTCTTCTTTTAGTTTTTAGCTTTGAGGTATTGTTTTGCTCCTCTTGTCCTAAAATGAACTACATACAAAAGCAGATGAACCACATCAAAAACTTAATTGGAAAATAATTATCTAGGAGGAAGTAACAGCATATGAAGTACTCTCCTTTAATAAGAAACCATAGCTTTTTTTATTTAATCAACACAAGCGTGACTAACTGTCCAAAAGCAAGAGGTTTGGTTATTTGCCAGGCTGGAACATTGAGATATATGTGAACAAAAGTTACATGGTTGACACTAATATGGGGGTGTACTTTTCTATTGATTACTAAAGGAAAGTATGTACTCATCAAAATGAGTTTGTCTTTAAAAGGGACATGGAGGAAAAATTAACTACCTTGATGAAGACTGAAGACATGTACATAACTGTACATTGTCAGAAATTAGAATTTATCAAAAAAATTAAAAAATAAATCCCAATTAATTGGTTTGAATTGTTCATATGGCACCAATCCATTATCCTTAGCAAGCATGTGGCCAAAGTACAAAAGAGTCACTCACTTTTCACAGAAAGAAACCTCTGTCAGGTTTAGCGTGAGCATCCTTCTGCCATAACTTATTTGGGGTTGATAAGAGAAGAAAGACCCAGTACATGGTTGACCAAGAAAAGTACTCTTTGAAGGATTACTAGTAGAAATTATCTTCTGATCAAAAATGAATTTGTCTTTAACATGTGGAGGCAAAAATGTAAGATGTTACAGTTCATCTGAATCTATGGACATGTAAAAAACTGTACATGAACAGATCAGAATTTGACATTCATGACAATTTTGACTGTATCAAAAGGTAAATCTTTGTTAAACGTTACTTGCAGTGACAGTCTATATTCCATGTGCCCACATGTTAGACCACTGTCCAGATCCCAACCCAAATGCTCTCATGCGGATATCAAATAAGGTTGAATACTGACCCACGTCCTATCAAATGTATAAAAAAAATAAAAAATTCCTCACCCTTCAAAATTATGAAGTTTCCAAAAAATGCAGCCATCCAAATAATTTGTATTTTGCACTAGAAAACTTATTCTCAGAGGACTAGCATTCTTTTCTCAGACAGAAAAGAAGCATCAGTCAAGTCCAGTTCATAAAAAGCTTTATTACCGTACTTATTATCCAATTGTACTCAAGCTTGGTATTAAATATTAATTATATCTAATTGGCTTCTCAACCCTATGTAACCCCTCCAGTGCTACATGAAACCAATGACCTCTACTAGCAAACTTTTAGAACCAGTAGTGCTAATGAGCTACTATACTCCACAGGATTATTTTAATAATGACTTTTCAATACCCTTATTTAGCTGTCTTAAATTTGGTGAATAGGCCTTTTTTGATGTAAAGTAGGTAGTCCACTATATGACTGTATCACAGTGCGAGTTAAAAGTTTTATAAATGGTCCAAGGGATAGTTGAGGTTGAGTCAGTCAGAGTTGATGGGCAGTAAATGAGGAAAACGGACCTATGTAAATGGAAACCTGGCTCATGCTGCTCTGCTGGGAAATCAGGTGGCCATTTGAATATTCAACCCCAGGGCCAGCACTCTAATTCCTCTCCCCTCAACATGCCACACAAGGAGAAAAGAAGTGACAAAATGGCAAAGAGCGCACAGACATGAATTTGCATTTTAATGCGCCTGTCGGAATCGCTTTGGATAAGAGCTGCGGGTATGAGGGACCATATAACCCCAGAGGGCCCCCGCCAAACAACCTATAATAGCCACCATCCAAAAGAACAACATCCTGGGAAGGAGGAAGTTGTTACTAATAGAAAATAAGGAGCATGGTGGAAGTAGAAATTGGCAGGTTTTAGATCTTAGAATAAGTTTGGATTACTGAAATGTTTAGGAGGCAGGATTTTTAATCCCCAGAAAGAAAATAATTTAAACATGCACTTGATAGAACTTTTTCCTGCAAGTCCTGTCATTCATTGACATTGATTGCAATGACACTTTAATTACGATGAAGGACAATTTAATTTTTCACGCCTTGCAACAAAACAAACAACTTCAGGATGTTCATAGAGCTTCAACCATTTAAAATCTGATCATTATTCTTTCCTTTATTCTTTTATTTATATTTTTATTCATCTCCCTTTGGATCAATACCCACAGAAACATATGGTTTCTTTTATCTCTGAATCTCTTAGGAGAACACTGGCAAAAGTAGCTGAAGAAACAACCAAAGAGCAAATCATCTCACTCTTCAATCACGTTGTCATTTGGTGAAAGGTAGAGGCAGTCAGCTCTGTTTAATCTCCTGTTCTTACAGAGTGTATCTTTCCAGGTATTGATAGGCATCATGTCCTGACTGACACAAGGACACAAAGTGACTGTCAGGGTGCTGTACTTTTACTCTCCAAGAGCAGACATCCAGGCAGCCAGGCTGCTGAGAAACTGGAGTCGTCCTACAGAGACATCATTGAGCCTGTGTCCCCTCTTTGTCAAAGGTATTTCAAGGTCTTCTCAACAAAGAGGATTAATTAGACTCCAGTCTCCTTGGATTACATGCAACTGTCTCTGATGTTTTAGCTTGAGAATTCAGTTAAATTTATTTATATAGTGCTAATTCACACCAAATGACATCTCAAAGCAATGTACAAAACAGTCAGATCCAAATATCTGGAGAGACATAATGGCAATGCTTTGCTTTTAACAAAGAGAAACCTCTAGCAGGTCAGGTTTAGCATGAGCCTTTGCAGTGGGATCTCCTTGCTATGGGAGAAGGCTTTAGGACTGTTTAAGATCAATTGATTTTAGCCTTTTATTCCCATCTCAGCATCTCACATTTGGCATTATCTGCAAAGTATAATTGAGAAAGTGGTGTTGGAAGAGATGTGGTACTTTTTACTCTTCACCAATAAAGGTTTTAATTTGGATGAAGAATTAGCCTGTGTCTTCCATGTCTGTGATTAAAACAGCAACTCACAGAAAGGCTGCCTGAAGGAAATATTCGAATTAGTGTATTTACTTTTTTTGCTAGAAAACTTGATTGATTCAGGCTGTATCTTGTGTAGTACCCTGAGATTACCTTTATTGAGAATAGGCACTCATAGCATAAATAAACACAACTGAAAACTGTCTTGCATTGAAATGCTAATTCAATCAGGAGAACCACTTCAATAAAACAAAACAGCTTTCCTGTCAAGAAGGACAGATTATTTGCACCGCGGCCCGTCAGGGGAAACACAGGAACCTGCTAGATAGGACTATAGTTTGCTCGGCAGTTTATGAATTAACTGGTGAATAGCAATCAGCTGTGAAATTGGTACCAACTAAGTTTGCGTGGCTCTGCAATGCTCCATGCCCCAACTTTCGAATGCCATGTCTGATGAAGTTAACTCTGGTATACATGTTGCAGCAAGATACATCAGGTCACATGTCCAGTCTTAGTTGATGGCTGTATTTGGCCAAAACAAATTGTAAATAAAATCTTTCTTCACTTTGATATTCATGTATTTATAGTCATTATTGTATTGCACTTACTACACCAGCAGTAGTCCCGGCACAAACCTTTGCACTCCAAAGGAGTAACGCTTGCCTTATGTGAAGTTAATCTATGCAACTTCAATTTCTTTTTACTTTTTCATACCACAAACTTTAAAGCATTTTGCATGTCTATTTATATTAAATTTTTTGTAATATATGTCTTAGCTAAATGTGAATATAAAAAGATATTTTGGCCTATTCTTCTTTGCCAAACACGTCAGGTTCAGTCAGATTGTTTGAAGAGCCTTGTAATAAAATTTCCAACTCAATTTGACCTGGCCATTGTACATAAGAATATGGCTTGATCTGTATCAAACCGGGCATTGCTTCAAAATCCTTTTTAATGTTACCATGTCTGATTGCAGGCTAAACTTTCCAATTCTGTTCCACCCACATGCATGTTGTATGTTTCTCCCACATTCTGTGGAAATCTGATGTATTAACTCATCACGTTAACATGGACTCCAGGACAGAAGACATTAACGTGCTCAACTCTGATCTATGAATAACTTCACAAAAGTATGCTGTTCCTTCAAGTCACTTCAAGGAAAGACTTCATTAACTGTTGATTAATTCAAACACATAGCTGTCTGCTAATTTGCACTGGTGTCGGGAAGCCCAGAGTGATTAACACCTATAATTGGAGGATAGGGATAAGAACAGGGATGGCTTGTTCAGCGGGTCATTCTCTGCAATATGAAACCCAATTCAGTACATGATCCAAGAGAAATGTTCTGCGGATTCCTAATCAGTTTACAAGTCAATCATCATCATGAGCCAGAAGATCTTAGAGATCCTTGAAAATGCATTCCCTCCTATTTACGTGTTTTTCAGGTGTGCCAATGCATCCATCAAGCAGCATGTGAACGGGTACTTAGATGTTCACAGCAATCACTGTGAGTGCTTCACAACTTGGCATTTATTCATATATTAATCTGTTGTATGTTTCACCCTGGTGATCATCAGGGAGAGGAATGTAGTGGTGAGAAAATGTTTAAATATTTCACAACTTTGGTTTGCAAAATATTTTTATGTATATTTTTTCTTTATTTGAAAGAAAGGTTTGAAAGGTGAAATAGCACAAACAAATTTCACATTGCATATTTGAATACTTATAATAAAGTCGATTTATGGTTGAAAATCTAAAGAAGTGAAACAGAATTGGAAAGCTTAGCCTGCAATCAGACATGGTCAATAGTATAGAAAATCTTTTCAACATTTGGTCTATTCAATCCTTAATATTTCGGATTTCTTCGGAAGAGGCTGGTAAAATTCCAGAAGTAAGATTTCATACAATGAAATCTTTTATTTTTTGTTTGCAACTGCTGAGAAAATTATTTCAAGTATCCACCTTGCATCTGCTTTTCATACAATCTTGTCTTATACGTGTTCGCAGCTTTTCTCACTTGCCTTGTTTCACCCTCCATTTCCAATGCACTCCATTTTCAACACATCCAATATCTTTCATAACTGTTATTTAGCCTCGGAGTCAGTCTGCGTCCGTCTCCCAAGGCTTTCCTCGTCCACTAAACCCTTTACTACTCTGTCGTAATTTGACCCAACCCTCTGCACCATTATTGCACCAGCTCTCCCAGATCCAGTTCTAATGCAATTGCACAAGCTTTTTCACTCACCGTTTCCCCATTTTACTTAATAAGCCCCATTTTGTTGTTGTCGGGCCACAAACAGAATTTTGCCTCAATTGAATTTATGCCACTGCAGTGGATTTTGAAGAAACAACATTGTTTTTGCTGTACCACTTTTTGTTTGAGTAGTTTGTTAAAAGAAGTTGACTGGTAGAAGAGGCTGAGAGAAAACTGTATTCTTGTGAGAAATTTTATTCATATTTTATAAGGCTATCAAAGATTAAAATATATACCTGTTCTGGCTATCCGTGCAAGGCAGGATGGATTGTTGAGTACCATAGATAGTCAGAACACGGGATTTTCAGACAAGCAGATTTTGTGGAGCAGTTGTCCGAAGCCATGAGTATGAGTTTGTACATACCGAAATTTGAAACAAAAATATTTTGGATTCATATCATGTCTTAATAAAAATTCTGTTTTTTTGTTTAGTTTTGTCTTTTTCAGAGAAGAAACAGCAACTCTACATGTAATTGCATTTTCCACTTGACACTTGTTAAAGTACATCATCGGGAACTGGTAAGAAAATGAGAGGAGCTTAATCAGCAAACAGTTCCTTTTGTGTTTCATCATCCACAGGGCCAATAAGAAAGCTTATTGCAAACTTCAGATAGAGGAGATGAACCCACACCGGGCCCCTGAACATTCATTTCCTCCAGGGGAAACAGTTCCTGTGGGTTTAACATGCAGCTTATGGCTCTCTTGATTACCTGCAGCTCTTTCTACTTCTGTGCTGCAGTCGCCCTCTGATCTCTCCCACATTGCTGGCTTCATCCTCGTTTGACCCTATTGATTTACGCCAAACCAAGCTTCTCCTCATGCTATATTTTCCTATTTAATTGCATAATTTTATCTGCAGCACAGCCTTGAAGCATTGTCCTAAACAAGCTGCAGTGGCTGAATGAAAAATGCCTATTAGATGCTGAGGAAAGCAACCGTGTTACAAGGTTAGCTAAGCAAGATAGTTTTAGACGTCAAGCCAGCACAGTTACTTCTGTCTATTTATTTACAGTGATTGTGGTTTGGTAATACAAAGTCTTCTTCGGAAACAAGATGAAAAATGGTTGGGGACATAAGTGCTCCGCTGTGCAAAATAAATTCAAAAGCTATATATATATATGTCCTGTTTAGATAAAGTACACAAATGTGTGTTTTATTTGTCTCTTGTGGCTCATTGGCTATACTAAGAGCAAGTTGTGAGCAGTAAGGGAAACTTGTGGAAGGTTGTGCCTTGGGCATGAGTGAAATTTATTGAAAGCCTGTGTTGCAGCAATTAAATGATTGAGAGTTTTCTGTTTTTAATTTCAAAGGTACATTCAAGAAAACCAAACAACTTTCTTTTTTAATTTCGGTCCTATCCCGCTTCAAGTTTTCTTGCGGCTTATTCTTTGAATTATCTTAATTACAGATGAATACATTTTTGTCTCCTATTTTACACATCCGACTCCATCTCACTTTTTTATTTGAATTTGATGTGACATACATACCAACACAAAGTAGAGCATAACTATAAAGTGGACGAAAAAAGGATAAATCATATAAACATCTGAACAAAACCCTATGTCACGTTCGGTGGAGTGCAGGTGGAGAGGGTGAGGATGAGGTGAAAATGGTTTTAATAAGTTATGATCCAGAATAACACAGTCCTATAACGTCCAGAACACCGGGCAGCATGGCCGAGCGGAAGCCAGGGCTCGACGCTACCGGTAGCAACCGGTTAAACGAAGGACGCAGGAACAGACTGGGCACACAGGCTACAGAGTACAGGACACCAAGTGAGACGAGGACCCGACGGAGACCTAGAGACACAGGTGGGGTTAAGTACACTGGGGGCAATCAAGGAAACAAGACACACCTGGGAGTAATCAGGGGAGACAGGACAACACGGAGAACACGGAGGACACAGAGACTCAAAATAAATACACAGAAAAACACGGAACATGACACCCTCAAAGTTCACCATTCAGCAAGACAATGACCTTAACTATATGCAGAGCTACAATGGGATGGATTACTTTAAAGATTATTCTTCTGTTAGAACATAAAAGTTTGATTTATGATGTAGAAACCAGTACAACCAATAGAATCTGGTTAGTAGAGTGGGGAGCAAGGCTTTGGAGCTCAGGAGATTGGACTGAGCTCTTCAGCCAAAAAAGATCAAGTGAATCTGATATACAAGAGGGGTCTAGAGCAAAAACAGTCCTAAAATCATTCACATATTATAGAATAATTTAGAAGTACAACCAAACGTTTATGGGATCATTATGCATCACTGGGGTAAATAATTGTGTTTCGGTAGACGGGTCTAGATGGGATAAGTGTTACACATGTCTGAGCTGATTAACGCTTTCCTTCTAACAAATAAACACTAATCATTTATCTGTTTATCTATGGGATTTGATACTTCACAGTGTTTTGCATCCTTGGACATTCACCACTCTTTTTCTGTTTTACAGCATGGGACAGAGAGAGGTGATATTTGATGGTCAGACCCATCATTTACCAGAAGCTGTTTTATTCTGATTCTCATCATCATAAATAATTTGAACATGCTGGACCAATTAATGCAATAATTAGTTGTCCTTGGCAAACAAATGTCCACTTGGCTGCAGCCAGCGCTCATTTGTGACTTTGGCAGTTGGATTGTTTGCCTCCATGCGAGTCCAACCTTTGCATCTGGACGGCTCCCAGTTTGGAACGTGGACTTGAAAACACAAGGGCTTTGTTCTATCTTAAATCAGATGCACTGACAATATCCAGGATTAAAATGCTGGCTCCGATGTGCACTTTGAGCAGCAATGTTTTCAGAGAAAGTCTGGAAATGTTGATTTTTTTCCCTACCTGAGACTGGCTATAAATTTTAATCCCAATGTAATTAATATTTTAAAACATCATTATCCATAAAAGTCCAGCAGCATTTCAATATTGCCTGAAGCTCATGTGGGAAAGAAAATAACTCAATACTTCAAGACACGATTACAGAAATTTGTTTCTCTTTACATTCTTGCTGGTTTTAAAGCTCATGATATGTTACTGGTCAGATATTTAATATCTAACTGAAAAAAATGCAATTAAAAAGCAAGAAAGCATTAAAGTTAAAACCTGAAAAACCTCACATCTCTCACATCATTTAGGATAATATCAGTTTTGTCAGTTCAGATCAAGTTTTTGGATTTTTTTTCTACAAGAAATGTTTATTTAGCAGAGCCACATATACGGTGAAGTATTTGTTGTGCATATGGCTCTTGGTTCACTGACTCTTGCCTCAGCCTTAAGTGAGCCTGATAATCCTGCAATTATCCCAGTTAGTGGTACACCTTTTTCTATCACACTTTTTCCATCGATTCAACTTTCTACGGTTATTCAGGGATATATCACTCTATGAACCACCAGCTTTAGCAGTGCCTTTAATTGTGGCTTACCCTGATCATGAAGACTGTCTGTCAATGACTGTCTTCTGAACTTTTTTCAGCTGTTTTCAGTTAATTGATTAGTGTTTGACCCCATGTGATTCCAATAATTAACTTGATCAGAATTACAAAAGAATTTCTGAAACTCTGATCTTTAGGTTTTCACCATCTCTCTGAACCTTTTTATGACATTCACATTTTTTGGATGTACCTGTATATTTAAGATATGGATTTTGAAAACAAAAACAGATATATCCTACTATATATTATGCTTATGTGGTAGTAATCAGTTAAAAATTTATAATCCACCAGCTTCTTCATGATGTGTGCCATTTCTTGTCAGCATTCTTTAACCACCATCTTGATTAGGCGCCAATAAATATAGGTTAAGGTTAACCCTGGCAAGTGGGATTCAGCCTTAGACGTTAAGGTTTATCAAATATGTCGATCACGCTGACAATAAGCAAACTGTAAGGATTGATGTTGGAGTGGTTAACTTAAAAAGTAATGTTTAAGTTTTCTTCTCACTGCAAGGCAACAGCAATAACTGCAACACATGCATAGAAAATAGTCAAATTTTTGTATGTAGTGTCCACACCTGATTGCCTTATTTTAGTTTTACTGTTTCATAGAAAATGATAATCTCTATTTTACTTTTAAAACTTCTTAGTATTTAGTTTTACTCCAGAAATTGTGGCACATTTATAAATATAGAAGGGTAGCAACATTTTTTACCCCAGACAGGTGAGTCAGATTCCCTCTGGTTAAAAGGCTTCCTGTTGGGATAAAGAAACACTGGCCAACTCTGGTTGCCTAAGAATAAACGTTCGCTGTGTGCCATGGCAGCTGTAGCTTTACATCGTGCTGGGCACTAATGATCATAATTAAATCTCGAAAAGCAAGTAAATCCCTGTGGAGTTCAGTAGAGTTTCAGTCTAGTAAGTTCATAAGGTTTGTATAACATAACATTTTCTGATGGTATACTTGATATACTTGACATCAAAAATATTGGACAATTTTCAAAAGCTAATGTTCAAAAAAAACCTGAACAATATCTGACATTGTGTTGCTTTTAGCAGTCTACCACATTAAAAAAATATAATAAGTTAAAATATGTTTGATTGGATTTCAGTGTCACTCAAAAATTTAAAGTTTGAAAAGTAATCCTGAAAGTTAGGCTTCTTACACACGCTGTCCTCAAAATGCAACAAGGCCATGGTTTTATATAACTGTTATCAATAGTTGCATTGAAAAAAGTCATTTACTTTTCTGTGTGTTTACATTGCATAAAATCCTTCATTAAATTGAAAATCTATTTTGGTGAACAAGTAACTACTGTGTTTGGAACTCAAATGATCTAGATTCAAATAGTTATTGGGTTCTGGTTATATTTAGTCTGATCAATCAGTGAATCCCACTGTTTTTTTTTAACCAGAAAAAAAGCTAAAAGTAAGTGAGGATTCATGTTCTTTTATTTTAGTTTGTATTATGGATGCAAATTTTAACAAAGGTTAAATTTAATCATACAGGCAAGTTGCTGGATCTCAGTTTGCCAATTACCAATTTTAATAATTTAAAGATGGCTCTCATATAAAGATGTGACAGAAATAACTGTCCAGCAAACATTTAGGCACCTAGTTATAATTTTATGCCAGATTGCTGCACAAAATTCACTGGAAAAAAATAAAATTCACAACTACACTGCAGTAATTGGTGGACAACTGTGTATCTCCTTAATCTTGATAAATACCTCTTATAGCACACACTATAGAATTAGTTAATTTACACACTGCCACATGGCTGCAGTAAAACACCTCCCTAATAATAGGTCACTAACAGCCTGTTATGATGCTCCTGTTATTCTTTTGAGGCATGAACCTTAATAAGCAGTTCTCAACTCTACTTATTCCCACCAGCATTTATGTCTTGCCACTACTTCATAAGTCTGATAAACATTAAGTGCTAAATCCAAGTCTATAATCAGGTAAAGAATATGCCAGTCATTGTTGATCAAGATTTCTATACCAAATGAGGTTCCTCAAGTTTTGGGGGGTTTTTAATTTTTTTTTTTTTTTTATTCCATAGGAAAACATAAGGTAAACGTCAGGGCTTGATGGTTTATCTAACTGTTTTAAAAAGATTGTAACATAGTGATTTTTATTTTTTTTTATAGGAGCCAAGAGACCCTTGGTAACTGGGGAGGAGCTACAGCCACAGCTCAAGTTGAATATACAGAGCTCACACACAGAACTATGTCCCAGAGAGGAACACAGCAGACAGAAGCCCTGGCTGCTGTGTCTCTTTTTTATGCGCTGAAAAAGAGAACATAGTAGATATTTCCAGCAGTGACTCTAAAATAGTTTTGTCCAAGAGGGGGCGCCTCCCTAACACTGGCATAGCTGCTCCTCTCATACAGCTATGCCATATTTCAGATAAGAACATGAAGCTATTTACTGCAATAGTTCAGCTGATGCACAAAGAGACACTATTAAACACAGGAGTTTTTTTTCACCTATTGAAGGTTAACTGCAAATCTATAATAAGAACAAAATGAAATTCAAGTCATTTGGTAAGTATCTGGTCATCCTGGACTATTTATGAATGTCCTCATTTAGTTCCACCATTACCCATTAGACTAGCTGGTTGATTCTAAATTATTCAAAAAGGACAAGGCCTGTGGCAGACCTGAGTGGTGGTCCCAATTAAGGAAAGGAGATCAAAGAATGCAGACTGCATAGTGGAGCAATTTGGAGTCGAGGTTAGGGTGTTTCTGTGTAGAGTTTGTATGTACTCTGCTGTGCATGTGGTAGTTTTTTATCGGTACTAGTTTCCTCACATAGTCACAAAACGTGCGTGTTAGGATAGTTGTGGAGAGGAGGCTGTCAAGCTTGGAAACCTCTCACATTTGATTTTTTGAAGACTGTTAACATTTTCAAGCCATAACACTCTCCACTGTCTGTAACAGTCAACATCATTGGGGAGAAAGATATCTGAGTTTCCCATTTCCCTCCTGGACTTTAGATCACAAATTTTGTACTAGTCATATTTCATTGAGACTTTTAGAAGTCTCAATGAAATTCTAAATTCATTCTAAATGGTCATAGTGAAAATTAAATGGTTTGGATGGATGATAAAACATTACTGCAGCAATGTGCATTAGGAAAACAATGTTTTGTGAACATTCAAGTCTACTAAACCTTCAAACCCAATGGAGCAGTAAAACTGAAAAGCTGTAATTTAAACAAAGTTGGCTCTTAAAACTTTAGTGCATGTGCAGCTTACTGCTGTAAAGACATCTTTTTTTTGCGATCGTAATAATTGTGTTGCATTAAAGAAAATCTTAAAACCTAAAATGCTAAATGGCCATCCTTTTGTTTATAAATGCAGTGACTTCTAAAAATTATTTCACTTTGAAAAAGACCAAATGATCAGGTAGTTCTTTTTGATTCCACCTCTCCAGGAGAAAATAGGCTTGTGCAAATAATAATAATAATAATAATAATAAATTTACATAGCTGATTAAAAATGAGCACAACTGTTCTTGCTTAGAAAGCAGATAAAGAAGACATTTTTTGAAAAAAAATCACAGCTCATTAAGTCACTTTAACACTTGTTTACCTGTCAAAGATAACGGTGTGGAATTTGCAAGTGAATGCTAGTTTCTATGACACACCTTTGTAAATAATCCCATGTATTTTTTCCTAGGTAATCATGCGGTGCTTCCAAACTGGAATTAAAATTGTCATAGCATTGCTCTGCTGAAAGTGCTTGATAATACATGTGGTGACTGTGTACTACTTGTGCTACTGGGTTTAACAGCTTTGACAATGCATACCATGAGATCCTCATCTCCAGACTGCTTCGGTCCATGGGCATGGAATTGACTGGGTCAATTCTTCAATAGTTACGGTCCTGCCTTTAGTAAGACAGCTATATGGGTGCATCAGTATCTTTATTAAATTATTGATGGGGCAGGCGTGGCATCCTTAACCATATTTTCTTACAATTGAGAATGAGTAGATTGCACATAACTACTTTAACTTGTCATTTGTGGTGGTTATAAATCTAGAAATGAAGAAATGGTAAGCAGTAGATTCGTGTTATTGTTAAAACTCAGATTTCACATTTGAGTCTGAGGAGTTTGTAGAAATGATCTGACCCCTACCATATTCCTATATCCACTTTTTTATTTCCTCTAATCAAGTATGACCTCTATTTTATTCATAACTAACACTTGTCTCTTTTCTTATTCTTTCATCTTTTGTAGTCTTGTTCTGACTCTCAGAGAGAGAGTCTTTGTAGGACATCATGCTGTGTCTCCAGCTGACATCTGACACAGGCACGGAGCATAGTCAATAAACTCCTCTAATTGAGTGCCACTGGCTGCTGTTTATCGACAACATAAGACCTGGGAATTAGGTGTGTCTCCGTCGGGTGCACGCCACCCCGTCATTCTCCAACCTGTCGGCGGCTGTCCGCTTCCTATCCATCACCGGTTCGGCTTGTTCTGCTGTCTGTGTCAAAGAACGGCACATCACTTGAAAAACTACTACCTTCACCTTCCCTTATGTGCACAGCTGGAACTGACTGCACAAGCCAGAAAGGGAGAAAGTGAACATGAAGGAAGAAGTGGACTGTAAAAAATGGAAATGAGAGTTTTGGTTATTTTCGTATGTCTTTGTATTTGGTAAGTGCATGTGTGTGTAGCTTTAGTCTTTATCTGCCAGCTGACATGTAGTCAGCTGGCAGATAGCGAGACTTTTGTGTACTAAGGCATACTCTTAATAAGTGTTTTTTGCTGCTGGACACAGTCTCTGTAGCTTGACAGAGAAGCAGAAAATATTTTTATTTCTAAAGCACTCTCCTAATTAGAGGTTAGCCTGAGCTTTAGCCTGAGAAAGAAACAAATTTCCATAATCTGTCATTTAATTGTTAAAGACTCCTTTGCTTTGTGTGTTTTGTGGCTCTAATTTAACTTTAGCTGTTTGATAGTGGTTTCGTGGATAACCCATTGCCCTGTTAGGTATTTATCAGTCTGGTCATTTAAGTAGGAATACAATAAATCCTTGGATATGTCAGTTTCAGTAATTCTTGCCAGGAGGCAAACTGAGCTCAAACTCTGGCAAAAGTCTCAGCTGCTCTCCCTCAGGTATTGTGTATCATACTCCAGTCTCTTCTCTCTCTTTTTTTCCCCTTTTGTAAATCTCCAGGACCAGGTGGAGGTGATAAGGCCGAAATGGTGCCACAACTGGCTGGAGAACTGGAATCGCCACACCACCGCCCCAGGACTGACAGTGATGAATGAACCATCTAGGTCCCTGATAATTCGTCACTCACCAGTGCAGAGGGGTCCATTTATCAAAACAAGAGTGTCAGAAACCTTTTTTCTAATATGAACCTCCTTACTCCCACTTCTTTCATTTTTAGCTTCTCTGCCTTAGCCTGACCTGACTAACAGTGAGGGTTTCAGGGGAGGGAGCAACGGAAGTGCCCGTTCTGTTAGCGGCTCACATAACTGGTGCTTGAGGTGAACAGGCATGCCCAGGCATTAGAGAATCAGAGCGCGGAGCCTGAGGAATCACTGTCCTGGCAGGCAGTGAGTGCAGAGATGGGGAAGGTGGGAGTGGGCAGATTGATTGATCCATTGCAGCTGTAATGCATCAGGAGCTTCCCGGCGGAGGGAGATGGTGTGCAAAATGCTCAAATCTGGATAGCCGAGGACAAATCAGCAGCACCAGAATCTCCAGAGAGGTTCCCATTACAGCTGCTATATATAACAGTAATCTTGTTAAGCTTTCGTTCTGTCTGGGCCCTGTCAAGGGATTTGATTCAGTCAATAAGTGACCCCTCAGACTGTAAATGATTCATCAATTTTCTCTCAAACAGCCACAAACACAAGAAGCAATGTCTACGTTGATTAAAATAAGTTCACATGCATTGTATTGCAAAATTACTCACACTCCTCAGTTTTTCCTATTTTTTTTTCACCACAAATTTCAATCTATTATATTGAAATTTATTGGGACGGAACGACATAAAATAAAGCACTAATGTGAAGTGGAAATAAAATACAAGTTATGGAAAATGTTTTACCAAAAAAAACTGTCTTTTGTTTTCAACCCCTTTCACTTTTATATAGATATAAATAAAATCTAGTTAAAGCAAACCACTTCAGATGTGGACTTTGTAAATAAAGTTCATATGTATGAAGTTAAGTCTAAATCTATACAACTAATACAACTGTTTTGTATTCATGTAAAGGCCTCAGAAGTGTACTGAAGAACACGAGTGAGCGAAAGGTTCACCAAGAAACACAGGAGACAGATGAGTGAAAAAGTTGTGGAGAAGTCTAAAGCAATGTTAGGTCAGACTTTTGAACATCTTAGATACAACTGTTCAATCGATCACCTGAAGCTGGACAGAGCGTGGCGTATCTGCAAAGGTTCAAAGATGTCACTGTCCAACTTAACTGACAGATTGTCCAAAGAGAGCTTTAGGAAGTGAAGCGGCTACGACTCCTATTGCAGCTGTGAAGAAGCTCCAGGGATACACACCTATTTCTATGAAGAAACAGCAAAACTTTCGACCTCTGAAGGTGCAGAACCAATGGACATATCCCATGTAACAATGTAACAATGTTACATTCATATTTCAAACATCTGTTTATGTTAATGAAAACACAAATGTACAGAAGAGTCAAATAAAGACACAAAAACTGGGTTTTCCCATGATTTATTTTGTTTACTTGGAATGTGAGTGCAAATGTGTGTGTCTTCCACTAAATCAGCAGGCCTTATTTTGGTTATTCCCTCTATAAATGATAAATTGATAATAATGGTTAACTTGAAATGCATCAGTATTTCAAAGATCTACAGAAAATCCCTTTGATTTCTTGCTTTGTGTTTGACCTTGGACCTACATCTGTGGATCTTTAAAGATAAGTCTCAGTCTTTCCAAATCAAGTCCAATTAACTGAATTTAGAATAGTTGAACTCCATTTAAGTTGTAGAAACATCTCAAGGATGAACAATGGAAACAGCTCATTTTATAACAGCATAATAAAGACTGAAACTACTTACGTCAATGTGTTTTCTGTTTTTCATAAGTTTTCAAAAATCTCAAAAACTTTTTCCACATTGCCATGATGGGTTATTTATTTGTGAAGCGATAACGTTAATACAATTTGTAAAAAGGCTGTAACATAAGAAAACTTAACAAACTGCAGAAAAAGCAAAGCACTGTGAATGCTTTCTGGATGGACTGTATTTGGACTTTTCTTTGCTTACTAGCTCATTTGGAAACCATACTTAATTAGATATGGCAAGTTTTCTAAGCAGAACAACTCAGACTGTCATCTGGAAACTCTCCAAAGAACTTCAAATTGTTTGGAGAACAACTGTTAAACTTTTGAAAAGGGAAAGCGATGCATGTTGATGGAGCTTTATTCTTTATTTTCCCTTCTGGTTAGCAATAATAGCTGCAACATCTATCCTTTAATCAAGCAGAAATGGATGCATGTTCTCCGCCAAAAACATGGAATGATATAATTTATCCTCAATTAGATCCAAAGTTAAAGAAAGAAGTAAAGAGATGGCAAGAGATAACAAAATCATATGGCAGAGCAGACATCTTGGCTTACATTAATATGATGCGCAGCAGAAGTCACAGGCTCAGTCTGTCTTGTGCTTTCACCCCTTTACCATACAGCATGATTTACCCCCCAGAAAAGCAGTGGAATTTTTCCTCAGTACCCATCTGAGTGACTCCATCAGTCTGCCTGCCTATCTGCAACTGCCAGCTCATTTCTCAAGCAAGGCCCCCCAGTTGGACTCCAAACGCTGCTAAATGCTCATTCTTATGCATCCCTTCTGCCAAATAGCACATCAACTGGGATGAGGAAAAAGCCTGAAGTGTCCCTGGACCATACATTTTGGTACTTGGAGATATCAGTGAAAACTAGTCAATGTAGTTTGAGAGGAGGTTTAGGGATAGGGTTTGAAGAAAGCGGAATAAAATGAGGAAGCAAAAAAAGAGGAGGCGTTTGAATGAAGCCTCTGTGTGAGCTTGAAAGGAATGATAAGTTTTGCTTCAAATAAGTGATGCACACTGCAGCTTGCTGCCCACTTGGGTGCATGGCGAGGTAAACTTTGAGACCTTTGTCTATTGTTTTCCCTCTGACTTCTTTCCATGTCAAGCTAAATCTTAGGGTTGTGTCCCAGACATCTCTGTGGCCTCAGCAAGCTCTCTGGCCCCTCTGTACATCCCTTAGACACAGCTGCTTTCCTCTGCCATCTGTCCATTTGATTCTGCTAAATCCCAGAGAACAGGGCCACGCCAAGCTACACATGCAGAACCCCATCAGCTATTCAGCTCAGACATTAATGAGCTGAGTTCTGTCATTGCAGTTCTGGGACTTCTACGTGCGTTGGTTCTGCACCTCAGAAAATGTGAGAGGTGTGATAATGAAGGTTGCCAAAATTCTAAGCAAAAAAAATAAATAAAACAAGGCAAACATTGGCAATATTTCAGATTTATTGGTTTCTTTTTTAACCCGCCCCAGGTTTATTTGTTTATCAACTGAACCGAGGAAAACTTAGCTTTTACCATCCCCTGTCATGATAAGTAATTGCCCACTAATTACAACACAATATTATTACTAATACAATAGTCAGGTTATTGTAGTACTAATTAGTTTTGTACGTTATCGTCCCATGTGCGCATATCTATTTTTAACTCATCAAATCTTTCAGAAAAACTTATGTGATATAAACTAAAATGAATTCTTGATTACATTTTTTTATATTCCTCAACTAAAGGGTGATTTTTTTATTGGTACAAAAGAAATTTAAGTCGAGAAATAAACACAAATCTGCTTAAGTACATGATGTGAATTAATTTAATGGGAAGGAAGAGAGTCATCCTTTAGGCTTAAATTTTACTCATGAGGCTCACGAAGAAAATATTTTTTTGTGATATTTACGTAATATGTTTACTGATGTATTTCATCGTTAGGAAGTGAAGCAATGCAGCTTTCTCTTGTGATGACATTTAAAGACATGTCAGCTTTCCTCAAGATGAAACAACCACATTATTATGTTTTCCATAAACCAAAAAGCTTAAAAAGATTTCAGAGAAATCATTTCTTTCATTTTTGCTATGATTCCATTTTGGCAAATAGTTTTTGTAATGGTTGTGATCAGTACTTTTTTTCTGTTTTGATTAAAGTAAGAATAAGAATTCAATACCAGCTACTCGAAACTTGCTGGTGCTTGATGTGGGGATGACAAGGCTGTGAAAAGGTTTTAAAAAATGTAATCACACACAGGGTGTATTTTTGGCAACACAACTATGTGAATAATTAGATCCTGTAGAAGTAAGTTGGTGACGTTAAAAGCTGTGCTCAAATGACAGTCACCAAATCACAATTTTTATTATCTACTGTAGGTAAAACACTAGCATCTTATAGCTGGTATAATGACCCACCTCAGCAAATAAAAAATGGAGTTGAGGAGGGAATCTGGTTTGACTGGTGTTAATGGTATCTGCACTGTTATGCAATTCAGTAAATTATGAAGAAGTCAGCATGGGGATAAAGGCACGATGATAAACGAAAACAAGGACTAGCAAATGTTCTTGCCTCACGTGACACTTTTTTTTCCCCCAAGCATTACTGCAGTAATCATTCTGTCGACCACCCACTCACTGCAACAGCCGTCAACTCAATGAACAATGAGTGTTTTTTAGTGGACAAGCAGAAAGTACTATAACAGCTGTTGACAGCTTCTGACAATGTCCCCTGGGAAAGTAGTTTCACTGCAACTCATTTAAAAGAGCGGGTTGGGTTATACACACACATACAATGATGTAAATCAGATGGCCTGTTAATCAAGAACTCCGCTCCTCGGCACGTGTTAATAAAGCTGTCATCTCATTAATTACAGTTCTCGGTTTAAGCAGCTGCTTAATATACTCCTAAGAAAACTTTAACCTCACCTTCAATTAGCTCACGGATGGAGCAGCAAATCCATTTTATTCTCAGTTTTAAACGCTTGAAAACCTTAAAAAATGTAGCACATTTGTACCACTTCTGCAAAACTCTCACACTTGTCAGGCAGAGCAGCTCTTAAAAGCTGTCCTCATTTTAGCATGCTAAATAAACTCAGCTGACAGAGGAAATGCATATTTATAGCAGACTTCACTACCACTGACGCTTTTCCAAAACTCTGTTCTTACAACAAGGGGACTTTCATTAACAGCACTTTCCTTTGTGCCAGTCAGGAACTATTTGGCCTTTCATCTGTCATTGCAGCTTAATTTGTTCTGTCAGGAACGAGGAGTGCTCTGAGTTGAGCTATGCTCCATCACCAGCACTGCTACAATATCAAAAAGGAGGAGGAAGAAAAACGAAAACAAGACACGGCAGACTGGACAGAGGACCACTGAGTATTGAAAGTTCATGTCCATATCAACTGAGTTCTGCATCTCCGCTGATTGGTCACAGTGGCAATGCTTTGAATAGGTAATCAAACCGTGCTGCTTATATTCAGCTTGTACAATGGTGATTGGAAGTGATGTAGTGCAAGTGTGCGCTAAATTCCCACTAGTTTCTCAGTGTGTTGTTTAATAATGTATGACGGCAGTCGTGTTCTGCCTGCTAGCTGGACGAAAACTCTTTACAAGTCCACACATTATGTTCCCTTATAGCAGCAATTCCTGAATTCTTTTGGCAAGAACCACACCTTGACAGTACACAACCCCCCCTAAAAACTAAGAATTTACCATGTTCATTTAACTATTTTGTTTGTTTTATTTGTGTCAGTTATTCAGCCTTCTTTTTTTTTTGTTTGTTTTTTGTTGGGGTTTTTTTTAAGAGCAACCAAATTGGATCAGCATTTGCTTGAATAACTCTCATTAGGCTTTTGCTTGTCCGAAAACAAATTAAAATAGAATAAAAATTGCTGGCTACAAGAAAAAACAATGTTCTTTTGTTCTTTAGTGTTTGTTTGTGAGTGCAAAGTAGTCTACGTATATTCAAGCTTTTGTAAGTATATAATTAAAATCCAAAAAAAGAAGATGAAAATAAGAAAAATCAAGTCCCCTTAATGAAACCTTTCTTCATCTCAAAATGTTTGTGGGTTGTAAGTTTTGTTTGTTCACTTGGTGCTTTTAGATGATCACCTCCTGTGAGTAATAATGAAGTTATATGTCTAGGATTTGGTGTGTTGCTTTTAAACTTTACAGACTACATGTCAGCTGGCAGAGTTTTTAGACACAGAATATAAACTGACCAGACATTACAACATCTAAGTATTTATTATGGAAAGATAGGACATTTTCTCTTTTTTTCATACTTTGGTGATACACTGTTACACAAGGAGGAGGACATCTGCAGAAAGCTGTGGGTTTATCTCTGTGACTGTTTTGTAAAGAAAAACACAGAAAGCAGGCAGAGACTCAACGTTCTGCACCCATGTGACCTGATTGACTGTTTGGCTTTGAATGTATGTGGGAGTCACTAAGGATTGTCTCATTGTCTTCGTTGCGTGACAAAAATAGCGTTGTTTTGTTTTTAGCCTCTTAGCGTCCACTCCTTCTTGCCGAACATTTTGTCCCCCTTCTGCATGCAAAGCTACTCAGCCATTGGTCAGAATTTTTGTGGAAATGTTTTTTTAAGTGGAGAAGCCCACAGACAGCAATGTTATCTGTCATCCATTTGTCACATCGGTTGGACCACAACACTGAATCCCCCCCTGCGATGCAGCAAGCGGACATCTCACTGACAAGCTGGGAAAAAATTTGATTTTCCAGCTTGTCAATCATTATTTCCTCCTCCGAACTTGTGAACTCATAATAGTTGTTCCGCTCTGCTATGATCACTGTGTTTACTACACTGTTGTAAACCACACATATGTATTCCTAAACACTGTGGTGTAAACTGCAGGGGGTTCCTGACACATTTTGCCAGGAAAGAACCATTCCTGGCAAAGTGTGTCTTGTGGATCTTAAAGGTTGTGTCTGAAAACACCAACATGCAAAATTGAAATTAATTGAAAATACTTATGAAAATTACTTAGGTAGCACTGAATAAGATATTTGTAACAATTGATAAACATATTTATTCATTTTGGAGTTATTACTAGATACATTTTCACTGGAATGCACCATGGAGTAAAAACTGACATAAAAATCTGTTTATGGTACAGGTAGTGAAGAAATTAGTCTTCACAAAAACCTTGACTCAACTCAACACATTATGTCAGCGACTGATGGCCTTTATACATTTTTAATAAAGTTCTTTGAGGCTAGGGGTCATGGTTCCATTGAAGAAGAATTTTGTACTGACTGTTCTGAATGCTGGGGTGTCGTTTGTGTGTGTGTGTTTTAGCACATTTCTGGAGTCAGAATAAGTCAGATATTCTGACTAATTTTTTGTACTTGAATCTATGAAAATGAAAATTCTTACATCTAAAAGAAAGTTGTGTCACACATGTTTGAGAAGCCAGAACCTTCAATACATTCAAACTTTGCTATTATTGTTACTTATGTTGTATATTGTGTTGGCCTTGACTTTGGAAAGCTTTGAAATACTTTTAATTACATGACCAACAGCGTTTTGAGCAGATTTATTTTCTCCTTTGGTTTCTAGCCTAATTATAGTTTGGAGAAACAGCTTCTTTCTCTCTCACTGGAATTAGCAGCAGACACAGATGGGAGACGTGAGCCGGAGCGCCTGTTACACTGAGACTGTAGGAATTTCTGAACTGTACTCTCGTCAATCCACCTGGCAAGTGTAAGCGGACTGAACAACAAGATGGATGAGCTTCGGCTTCTGAGCTGAGCAAACACTGATTTTCTCTCCAGATCTGGCTTGGTGAACACATCCTGAACACTTTGCTCCATCTGCTGGGATCTCATATTCTCAGGGCACACTGCGAGAGGCAGAGTGGACCAAAGAGGAATCTGCTTCTATATTAGCATAGGTGGGTACACAGCTGTTGTTATGTCAAATAAAATATGCAGCTCTTACTCAAACCCCATTTTATATTTGTAGACCACTACATTCAATGCTAGAGTTTCACTTTCCTAATCTGATTTTTGTCCCCAAGTCCAAGACACGGCTGACCGGAACGCCGCTCTGGTGTACTGAAACTACTGAGTCACAACAGCACAATATTTATAAAATGTACTAGTTCTCTCAGAAAGAGGGATGAAGAAAACATGGAAAGGTTACACTCCAAAAATTAAAGATTAGTAAATAGAAAGAGAGCAGGCACACCAGAGGAGGCCAAATAGAAAGGGCCTTTGACAAACGGGAGGGAAAAAAAACAAACCATACAAATCCAATAAAATCTTTAAACATTGTGAGAAAAGGAAATTAAAGTGACAAAAGAAGAGAGAAAGAAGGACAAACAAATCACAGCAGAAGGCAATCAACTGATTGAGCGCAGACAGGAAAACAAAATGCTGGCGGGAACAACAAAATGAAAACCAAAGGAACAAATGTTTTTTTTCAATAAAATAAGTAGTGATAACCGAAAAAAACAAACAAAGAAAAAAAAAACAAACAATTTCTCCTGAATGAGATTACATTCTTCTGGGTTATTCTGAATTTGAGAAGTTTTGACAAACAAGAAACTCATAGCAGTAGGCAAAACACTGATCAAATGATAAATGTTGTAAAATACACAGTTTCAAATGCTGTTTTGAGACCCCAATTTTAATTTATTTATTTGTGTTTTGAGACAGGTTTAAGGCTAGACCTAAAAATGGACATCTAGAAATTATGACATTGGTTTAACTGTGCATTGTTTTTCTTAAAATCTTACACTTTCTTTCAATTTGTAGGGTTTTTTTTGCATCCATTCAACACATTTAAACGCAATCTGGTACTTGGCAGGTTGTGAAGCCATTAAAATATAACAACAAGCATGAAGTTCAATCCAAAGTAGATTCCATTTTACATAAAATCTACAGATGTCATAACACAATGCTAAGTAGGAAAGACATCAGTAACAACGTTAGAAAAGCAATTTCCGCTGACTAAATAGCCTCCCTCACATAGGAAGTAGGGTTAGGGTTAGGCTGGAAATAATGACCTTGTACACAACAACTACAAGCATAAAAACTATTTAATAATTCCAGTTGGGGGGCTGCACACCAACTGTGAAGCTGTGAAGCAAAATCCCCTTCCCCAAAAAAACATGAGATGCTGACAAACGTAACTAATAAGTTATTTTAAAGGCAGTCTTATGAGCTATATAATTATGAAGTGTATTTATGACTTTGTTTTGGTTGCATTTAATAAATAAAAACAGTGTAGAATCTGTTGCATTAATTTGTAGAAGCTCATGAGTAAAAGATCATTTTTATTAATATGTTGTGAAATTGAAAGAAGGCACACTTTCTTTTTCCAATGACTGTACATACCTGCACAGTTATGATCGTGTGACATTTTACATAATTCTTATGAGAACAAAAGCAATTGACCTCAATTACATGAAGGCTCATCCATTCAGGTCTTCTCTAACAAAAAGAGCAACATTTCTTTTTTTTTTTTTTTTTTTTTTTTTACTGCTGTGCACATACTTTAATTAAAACAATATGCCTCAGTGTATTCATTTACAAAACGTAATTTACTTTTTATGCTCTGACTCCTGTGTGAAAATTAATTCATGCCCTCTTACAAACAAATATTTTGCCATGTCAGTGTCATAAAACACAGATGCTTTTATTTCCGATTTCAATGAACAAGCCGCTGGACTGTGTTATCCTCTTTTTTGGACTATTCTAAATTTTCTCAGGTTTAACTCGATTGATTAACATTGTTTCAGAGTCGGATCTAGCTGATAATGATCTACGTTTATGTATTGGTTTTAGGCAACACATACTGCTCTTTGTACTAATTTTAGGTCCCTGTCCAAGCTCTGCTGAGGTTTTTCCTCCCACTCTTTGCCCTCTACAGAGCGGGTCCAACCTGTCATTGCCTATCCGGAAAACTCTGCCATAATTGCACAAATCAGAACCTGCTGTTTCTGGCAAGTTAACAGTGAAACACTTGGCGTATCACATCATTCTGTCAGTCCACATCTCAGCCTGTCCCATTTCACTCCAGCTTCCCACTTCTTATTCTCCCCTCCCTTCCTGTGTCATTATCACTGCCTCTGCTATAACAGTGCAGGGTCTATGGCGCTCCTTTAATATCCAAGTATAGTTTTGGAGGCGGATGGGGCGGCGGGGATAGTCACAAAGCTGTACAGAAAAAAAATAATAATTCATTATTTAGACCCCTCTGCTGCCTGCTTCCAACTTACCGGCTTGCTCATTCCATTTCTGAGGCTTTGGAGCAGAGACCCCGTCTGTCCTGCACATCCACTGTGACCCCATTACACTGCCACAAATATACAACCCTCTGATGAGAGCCGCTTCTCTTGCTCTCCTATTCCAAACAGAGAGAGGGAAAAAAATATAAAACTCATGTTGCAATTTACCACACACCCACACAATGATTCATACACATACAGAACAAAGCCACCTGGTTACCTATCTATTCTTTGTCTTAGACCTCATTGCTCATATCCCCCCCCCCCATCCCCTCTGTTGGAAAACTCTACACTCAAGTGGAGACAGAAAAGGGGTAGAAAGTGCAAAGAATGAGATCTTTACTCCATATGGATGTTTCAAGTTCATGCAGATTACACTCTTAGGTCACCAAACTGTGTATAAAACCAAAGTAAAGGACAAAGTTAGATTGGTGATATGTCATGTATTTTCCACAAAGACTGGAAGCTCAACGTGTGGGGCCAGCAGTCCACAGTTTTATCTTCTCTACTGAGAGCAGGAGCTAAATCGATAAAGAACTCTACCTACGACAGGCCTTTTCTCTATTTTCTCATCCAAAACGAACAAACAAAAATGACAAAAACCTGAAAGAAAAAAAATATATATCTCAGTACAGTGCATACATTCCCAATGTTGTTCTGCACCCATTAACAAGCCTATTGGATCGCTTTTGGTTGAATATTTTAACACTTGTTGTATCAGATAACAGTGAAGTTCTTTAAAACTGGGTGGTTTCCTGACAGAGACTCAACTTAGTCCACACATTTTGAAAAAGGTTTGGATCAGCACCATTAGAAAATTCTAAAAGCTTTATTCATTACAAAAACTGGATTTGATGTATCTCTGGCATTATCATGCTGTTGAAACATTCAACTATACCCCAATTTCACTTGTTTAACAGTTAACATAAGGTAAAGATTTTGCTTTGTCAATTTTTATGCAATATTTTGTTAATTAAGCAAAAGCAGTGAAATAAAACCTCGGCATAATCACGTCACTACCATGTCTTAGCTGTGTTTAAAAGCTTTTTGGAAACATTTGGAATGTGAACTTTTACCTACAGATCTAATCGATAATATAAGTGCATATAATCTTCTGATTTTTTTGTCTGATGGTGAAATGTCAAGTAGCTATGCAAGTTAATACCAGATTGCTTAATTGCTGTTGAATTTGAGTATAGCAGCTCGTGTTTACTTTGTGGACTATTTTTACTGGGGCAGTGAGTCCAAAAAAGAAATAAAGAAAGGTCCTGAAAGAGGCACAATGCCCTGATGAACTCAGGCTGTGGGAGCTGGAATTTGATAAATGAGCAAGCTGGCGTTCCGGATAGGGTTCAGTGAAGCAAAACCAGCACAGGTAAGATTTTCTTAACCCTTAACTCCCTTTTTTTTTTACACTCCTTTATACCGTGTTTGAAAAGAGTATTTTTGGGAATTACACAGCTGATAGATGCCTCTTGGACAATCATTTGAGAAGAGCTTTACTGCCCTGTGTCCAAGGGGCATAAACATGTTATTCAGCCGGTGTCTGTTCTTTTTCCACAGGTTTGCTGTGTGATCTGCTTCAGTTTTTTTTATTTAGGCCCACAAATAAGATGGTGTCTGTGACTGCTGTGAAGAATGAAGAAGAGGGAATATGTGATAAATATACTCACGTTGTTTTGGGGCCTACACAGTAAAGGGTGTTGGGTCTTCACCAAGAAATATACACAGCTAGTGCTCAAATCTGATACTTGCAAAGAGGAAATATTAAGAGCTTTCAGAACTTTTGTAAGGTTGTTTTGGTGTCTTACTGACCCCGGAAGCGAGAACGTTTTCAGAAAATTCAGTGTGGGTGCTCTGAAGATTAATGTTTAAAAAGAGTCATTTGTATTTAAAAAAAAAACAAATGAGTTTATTTATAAAACATATATCAAACTAACATGAGATTATCCCTTATTCCCATGATAAAGATTCTAGTTTAGCAGTTAAAGAGTATCGCCTTTATATTTTGTCTAAATATATTTGAGCACAAAACAGTGTTGCATTTAAAACTTTGTTCTAAATGCAACAAAGTTGCATAGGCTCTATAGTCAAAGGCTAATTTGCAGAACCAGTCCCTTTTTAGTGTTTTAGAAGTCAACATTTAAAATTAATAATTAATAATACAAAAAACACCCAATACTAACAGTGCAAGAATTCAATACAATCTGTAGTAGAGTACATTTGTGCTGCTTATTTTATGTTCAAGTATCACTTGATATTATCTGAACACTATCTCTAAATCCTTTGACCTTTGACCAGGCCCTGCTGGTTGCGCTATGTTTAAGATAAAAAAAATAAAGATGAAAGAGCTTTTTAACTCAGCCCCAAAACTCTGGAACATTTTCCTACTCACTGTGAGAAGTAAAGACGCTTTTACAGCCTTTTCCTTCTGTACACCTTGATATAATGTTTACTTACTCACATACTTAAAAGTAATCTTGGCCTTATCAGCTATCTTGGTCCCTTCGATGAGTTGCTTTAATCATTTTAGTTTTCTTTTTTTTTTTTTTTGTGAAATTATCAGGAAATTTCAAAAGTCAGAAGAAGATCAGAAGAAGTTAAAAGCAAGAAAAGTCGACCATTCAGTTAGCGTTTCTGATGACAATTAAAAAAAAAAAAAAAAAAACTTCCAAAAAATGAGCCAAAAAAATGAAGAATTAAAAGCATACACCACAGTTTTGTTTTAGGTGCCACTAAGAAAATTAGAATACCCATTGTAGCAAACTTAATTTCTAAGTGGAAATTAAGTTTTTTTTTAATGTAGTATATCTGCCACATGAGCATAAATGATTTTAAAGCAAGTGAAATGCAATATATTTATGTGTTGTAAGACACTGTTGGGTTTAGTTGTGCCTTTCAGCCACCACAGGCCTTTCTAGTGTCATGGAAGCCACCCAGAAAGTTGAACATCCCCCATTCTGGACTTTTACATACATAAGAGCTCCACTAGTGTTTGGTGAGTAGAGACTTTTCCTGCATTTTGATGCCAACACCTTTGATCTCTCCTCATTTGGTGTGTTCCAACCAGTGCAGATGGTATGTGTAAAACCAAACAACACTGTTTGCTTCCCGTGGCTTAATCTGTTGAGCTGTCAAAATGAAGGAGTGCAGAGAAAATTGAAGCCACACATATAATCACGTTAGCGCATCTTACTGTTGCCACACACACACATTTAGAAACTACTCTTGTACAAGCATGCTGGTAAGCAGGCACTGAGGAATGGCAAGAGGAAGTAGTCCCTATTTCTGCTCCCTTAGTCATTTCTAAGTTGTGCAGCAGGAATACTAAGAAGAATATTGGCAAGAAACATGCAGTACGTTGGTTTAACAAAGCAACCATAAAGCATTATGGTAGAGTAAAACTTTAAAACAATACACAATTCATGCTAGAAAGACAGGCGCCCTTGCTTGTTAAAGTAAACAAATAAACAAAAAACTATACTACAATAATACTAAATTAGTAATAAACAACTTACAGCTTCTTCTATGAATTGCCAAAGGGTTGAGTCAACTGTCATAGTTGTTTTGATGAGTGTTTTTTCCCCTTTGTTTAGTTTTGTCAATGTTTTGTTTTCTGAAAATCACTCAACTGATGTGATTCACAGATGGATCTTTACACAGGCTGGATAGTCTAACGCACTGTTGTCTCATGTTTTGTTTTGTTTTCTCTTTTTTTTTTCCAGCTTTTAAAGCCAGTGCACATTATTGCATTTTCCCAAGGCAGACCAGTAAGTTTCGCTACAGAAAACACTTGAAAAAGGAAACCACATACAGCAGAGCACAGCGGCTGTCATTCATGTTCTTTGATTTAATTTGACAACACTCAAAAAATGTATCAAAAAGTAATGGAAATAAAACAAAAGCACAAAAGCCTACAACACGAACACACAGACTTTGACAGAACTGTGAAATCTGGAGTTAAATTATACTGCTGTTCGGTCTCACAAAACTATTTCCACTTCTTGAACTTTTCACAACTGGGAGTAGTTTGTAGAAGGCAGAGTGCAATTCAAATTTATATTTGTAATTTTATTTTTACAGTTCACTTCTTGAGGAGGTGAACAGAGTGTCCTCTCTGACACAATGTGTTTGAAATGTGAACAACAAGTAATGTTCTGTGATTTTACTTCTGGGTTTCCTCTACACAATAATTTTGTTTTCTGTGATTTTTGTTCTGTTAAAATGATCTTTGGTTAGCTTTCCTTCTCTTACTTTGATTTCTATTATTATACCTTTTTTTCTATGATTTCTGGTTTTTCCTCACAGTCGGTCCTGGTGTGGTCCAAACCGCCTGCATCCGGTCAGTTACTATCATCCCCATAATAAAAACTTCAGATGTTTCTGTGTTCTTTGCTGTTTCTAACATGTCTATTTTAAGCTCCTATTTAGTTTTGTGGAGTTTTGATACCTGGTTTTAACTTGCTTGGAACACAATGCACTCATTTTTAATTTTTGAGCAGTAGTTTATTCATTTGCATTCAGATCGCCTCTAGACATCTAACCTGGACGTCATACGTACCACACATTCACTTCCACTTAAAAAAATTGTTTTTATTTTCTGCAGTAATCACTACTTGATTACTGCAGAAAATAATCTGCAGTAATCAGATCATCTTGTACTGATATCATCAGTACAAGATGATATCAGCATCTTGTACTGATATCAATACAAGATGCTGAGATTTTGCACCCACATGTTCCTGAACTCGTATCCTGTGTGGAGGTGTTTAAATACAATATTTAAGCCAGCAGCAGTTTGTGGATGGAGCCAAACAAATACAGATTTTTGCCTGTGGATTGTAAACACAAACTATCAACTTAATAAGAGCACTTTCTGCTTACAGCTATATCATTTTATTAAGATTTTTTTTTTTTAAATGGCAGAAAAACTGATCAAGTTGCTGTACAATAAAACCAAATGTGAGAAAAATACAGGCAAATAATTACATGAGTATAAGCTAATAAGAAAGGGGACTGCAAGCCATGACTTTTTGGTTCGGTCGTCCCAGCTACATGATCTAAAAACACTCACACACTCTGTCCTGTTGAAACCAGGTGGACTGGACTGATGTGAAAGGATGAAATGATTCATTAAAGTTTGACCTGAAAGGGGTGGCAGAGATAGATTCAGCTTGCACTTTAAAACGCATTTCAGAAGACACTTTGACTTGTATTAAAGTGTCTTTATGTATTATGTACAGATGGATTATGTAAAGACATATGGAAAGGGTTTTTAAGCTTACCTGCTGAAATCCTGCAAGAGAGGTACTCTTCCTACTCTTGAGTCCAAGGCTCATATTAACACTGCTGAGTTGTACACTACGCCCCCTTTGGAGACACTATGTCAATTGCGCGTTGTGTGAGCACAGCAGGCATACACCTCTGCATGGTGTTCACTGTTTGGTTGGAGTGTTGGGAGCAAATTGAGGAATCATAAAAAGGGTCCGTATTTCTGAAAGGAACCATAAAGGAATAAAGTAGACAACCCATCAGAGATAGAAAACAAAACACAAGCGTACCACTTCTTAGTGTGATCTAAATGCAACTGTAAGTCTGAGCGAAGCTCAAAACAAAACAAAACAAGAAAGAAATATTTTAATTTCTTCTCACTGTCAGCTGTTGTTCACAGTAGGCTTCTATACAGTCGGGAGTGGATTTCAGGACACCTTCATTAGCTGCGATTTTATGCAGAAGGTAAACTCTGTAAATAAACAGGCTAATTTCAGTATCATTTTACATTCAGAACTCATCCTGCATTTCTGCAGTGTTTGTGTGTTTAGAATAGACCATTCCTTATATCCCTAGGAGAAAAGAATTGGGCAATGAATATAGGTATGAAAAGATAGTTTTAAAACGATGCATATACTAAAAAGAATTATGTTATTCTCATCTAAGTATAATGAAGAAATCAGCAGTTCACAAAAAAAATGCAATCAGCTTCTTGTTCCTTTAAAGACTTGCAGAGCTCAAACTGGAGGTCATGAAAGAGCAGTGAACAATTTGAATATCAGTAAATTAAACTGGCATTTCGGAAGATGGTAATAATCCCAACCTGAGTGAGGTTTGGAAGGTTTAATGTGCAAGTAGCAAAGCACCTTAATTACAAGACCCCAGTGCATCAAATCAGTCTCCCCACAAAATGCCAAGTAAGTCTGGTAATTTGTAATAAATCTGGTGGGTTAGATTTGCTGGGTTCTGCTGAACTTTAGTCGTTTTTTTCTTTTTCTTTTTGATAGATTCTCTTTTTACTTTTTCCAATGTATATCACATTAATTATTCTTCCTGTTTTTGTTTTGTTCCATCTGTGTATTCATTCTTATTTTTCCACATTTTAAACACAAAGGAGGTTGGTGTAACTACCAACCACTTTATTAGGTAAACCTGTGTAATTGATGGAAACGCTAAAAGAATTGAAAAGGGAAGGGAAAAGGAGAAAATGACTTCAAGCAAAGCATCAGAATGGGGAAGTTACATTTCCACTGGCACCAGCAGCACAGCTCAATTCTGCAAAATTTGAGTTGTATTCCTTTACAATTTAGCGACAGCTCTAGTCCGAGGGATCTCAGAGACCAAAAAGTAGCGTACGAGAAAGCAACAATGCGGCCCTGGAGACTATGCTTAGTCCGTGTCATTTTGTGTGACACTAAAATGAAGAGAAATGAAGAGAGACAGAAAAAAGTCGTGGGTGGAGCTTTTTCAGTTAATTTAGCAGAATAAATGTCACAAATGTGAGCAATACTTTGAAGTACTTGATTTTAGACCCATTTAAAATTGCAAAAAAAAAAAAAAGATTTAATTGAGATGTTAAAACTCTGGCAAAATTGCTTGTCCCTGCTAAGAAAAAAAGAAAACATCCCCAAAGAAACATGCTGCCACCATGTGTTATTGTGGGATTGATGGTATTGTGCAGTGTTAGTTTTCCTGCACACATATACCCTCTCTTTCTTATGCTTGCCTTGTATCTTATGTGACTTGTGGAAAAATACAAACAGGATTTATGTGACACTTTTTAAAGTTATATCTCATACAATCCTATGATTGCAATTTTTTTGCAACAGCAATTTTTGGGGGGTTATGATTCCATAAAATGTGAAAAAGTTAAGCCTATATTAATACTTTTACAAGTGACTATATAGGGAAGAATGTTTACCTTTCCTCAGTTGAGTGACAACACACAATGATTTCATGAATCTGCCTCACTCTGGCTGTACATCCAGTGGGACACCCCATGAGAGCCGCATTGCTTTCATTATGACTTAGTAGCAGGAAAAGATTCAGTAAATCAAATCTAAACTCTCAGGATCTCCTCTGAATTTATCTTACGGAAGCGTTCCCTGTTGATTGGATCAATTAAGCAAACATACAGTATATTGCCAGAAAATCAAAGCTAAAAAGCAAAATAAAATCTTTCAGGGAGGCAGTATATGCCACCTCAACATCTCCTCTGTTAGGCCTTAGAGACATGAATAAAAATCATCATAAAATCAAATTGCTGGTTAATGAGTTTTGTATTTCAAAACTTGCTGCTATAAAGTGGATTTATTGTATTATTTTATTCATGCTGCAGTAACATCTCTCAGGGAGACCTACACCTTCTTGTATTATTTAGTTTAAACACACACACGCACACAGAAAACCGCAGGTACATTTCTGAAGTTATTTTACTTCTCAAATCTCCTTACCCAGCATGTGGCAGTTAGTTCATGCAGGTATGAAACAGCTCTTTTTTCATGGCTAATAGCTGGTGTTTGTAAGCTTTGGTGCAACTGAAATCCCTTTTGAAGAGTGAGTCCTTATCATACTGTGTGCTTGTATGTATGATATTTACCAGCAATAGAAAGTCTTTCAGCCTTACAGCATTTTCAGTCCAACTTCTTGTTTTCACCTTTTCCAGCCAGTGCTCAACCTTTTCCCAAATCTGAGTAATGATCAAAGTTATGATCTCATGTGCATCAATGAACTGATAACTTAGCTGCAAGAACAATGGGCAGCTAACAATGAAATCATATTAATTGCATTTGCAATTTTTTTTCATAAGCATTTTGTTCTTGGCCAGCAGGTCATTCGCCTTTTCTCTACTGCAGGGCCCCATGTTGATTCCCAGGTACTCTAAAAACCAAGTAATCCCTAGATCCATCATTGCTTTACATTCATCCAAGATTGGATTTCAGCAGAGGGGCTTACAAGTGAATCCTAGTCAAATCTCTTTCCAGTCACACTCTCAGGCTTCGCATGGGGATTCCCACAATGACCTGGAGAAAAAGGTATTCTCTTCAGTGAGTTCTAACTCTGCTATAGGTTTCTTTTCAAACCAGGTGAGTCCTTAAGGAGGGCAGACATTGGATACAATGTCAGCCCTCAAAGGACTTTGCTCTGCATGTTTTATAAGTCCCCTGATTTAACACACTTGCAAGAAATGAATGATTTCTCTAAAACTTGTAGTACATGTCCTTCTTGGAGCTGTATTGCCCCATCTCAGCTGATTGGTTTAATTTGGAGAAGCAGCAGCTCTACTCTAGACTCCCCATAGTTGAAGAAGCTCATTTTCTCATCTCTTAAGGAGAGCCCAAGCAATATTATACAGGAACCTAAAAGATGCTCCTTGAATCCAAGATTATGTTCTTTTCGTCATGACCTATGTAGCACACCCATATTTAAATTGAAAAAGAAACTTGAACTTTTTGGTTACAGTAACTCCTATTACTACCTGGTTTGATAAAATGACAACAATAAAGTAATGTTAAATTCAGAGTGTTGCTTTGAAATTAATCCTAAGGCCTGAAAGATGAAGACATTTTTCCTTTTGTTTCTTAGTTTTTTTCTGTATACAAAGCATCTCTCCCTTTGTCTACATCACTTTCGCTCCTCTGTCATACTGGATCCACAGCCATTGTTCCCTTTTTTCTCATCTCCTTAAGAGTTGACCAGGCTCCACAGGTAGAAGGTCCACCTTAATGAGCAGCCTTGTCGTCTCTTTGAAAAGGTGAAGGCTGATTTAATGAGCCCTTACCATCTCTCCCACCCATAAAAAAGTCTTATGCTGACACATATTACATGAAGACATATCGGTCTCCAGACTGTATGCAAGAGCTTTTTTATTCAGAACAGAATTCTGTTAAAAAACACTTGTTTGATCAATACCACTCCAATTACTTTACTTTAATGTGCTTGAATTTTGATTGCAAGAAAAGCTGTGGATTGGTGCATTGTATTCTGTACAGTGGTTTCTATTTTCCAGTTTGAACATAGTGGCCTGTTTGGCCATTTTTGTGGTTCGATAGCAGTTAATACTAATGTCACTGAATGCATTTGGATTATGTGTTCCCGAAAACAAAAACAGCAAAAACAATGCGAAGCTGCTCATGTGGTAATACTATTCAAAACACAGTATGGTTATGTCGTCAAGGAGCTGAAAGTGAGCACGATGCCAACTTAAGCAAAAGTCATGATGTTACTACTATCAAAAAAATATTTAAAAATATATATTTCATTGTAGTTTTGAAATGGCTGAAAAGAACCAAAATGTGAGTGTTTTCTTAATTGCTGTGTTTAATTAAGCAAATGTATTTTTCGTAATTTCAATTTGAGCAATTTTATGGTCAATAAAAACATAGCTAGTTACATATCAGCAGAGCTAAGCTGGTTGGACAGAGCAGGAGAGGAAAACGTGGCAAAGACCTTCTGGAAGAGTGTGTAGTAGCATTGTGTTAATGTTCATAAATCTATGAGTTCCATAATGTACCACAAAACAAATTTAATAATGTATGTTTTAAATATTAAATTTCAGTCTCATATGACCAGAATATGTTATGTCAAACTGCAACTGAGACTTTTTATGGGTTTCTGGAAATAGTTTCTTTCTACCACTGTTCTTTAAAGTCCAAATTTGCGGTGTGTATTCGTCATACTTTTCCTGTAACAGATTCCCCCACCGGACCAGTGGTTCTCAGTAGCAACTCTGAGGTTAGCATGGGATTTTTGGATGCATCTCTGATTACAGTTCAAATTGTCTGACCTGTCAGGTAATTGATTGTCTTAATAGGTTTGCAGTTGTGTGGTGTGCTGATGTAGCCTGCCCTGGTTTTTATCCACAAAACAATGCATAAGAAATAATGCTAAGAAATAAACAAAACCTTACAAGAAGATAAATATCACTGTAATGGATAACAATCTTAGATGACAGAGTGAATTATGACAAATAATTACAAAAGAAGTTAGACTTTTATTTATTTTGTTGTATCTTCAATCTCTCGCTTCTTGTTAATTTCCCAGACCGCAGCTTTTAAATCAGATAATGCAGGCAGCCAGAAGCCAATCCTATTACAGAAAAATATAGAGATTACTCACAGGCAAACACAAATTGAGGCAATTACCATTGCAAGAAGCTCACAGAAGGTCACTTAAACTGTGGTTGAAAGATTGGTCTGTATAGAGAGTAGCCTTGTTAATTAGCCACAGCATTACATGTTTGGTTTATTCATTTTTGAGTGCAAAGAATAAAGGTTTCACGTTGCCTCTAAATGTACACAGGATGACACAGAACAGCTGGTTTGCTTACTGTAATTTTGACAAGTTTGTTATTGCATCTCTCTGTCCTCTGCTTGTATTCCCTAAATCCATGAAGCAAAGAGAAGACAGCATGTGAGTTATGCATGGTCATAACCCTAAAAGAAACAACCTTTAAGAAAAACATGTCTTCAGAATTAGGTCTACTCTATAAGAGGAAATTGGGTCTGGTTTATTTTTCAAAATGAAAACATTATCCGTCACGCTCCACTCGTTATTCCAACTCTTGACTCGCCACCAGGCGGGCAGTGCTGTGTGTCTGAGCGAGATGGTTTTATACTCAACTGTGACAAAGTCTTACCAAGCTTTACTGCTGCAACCAATAGGGAAATTCAGCTGCTTAGGCACCATTCAACTGAAGGAGGCCAGCACTGCGATGGTTTCAGGTAAAATATTGCAGAGCTAAATAAATTCACGTAAAAATGACCAAATTTGCACAGAAACATAAAGATAGAACCCTAGATAACATATTTAGACAGTTTATCAGCAAAAACAAAGTTGATTTAGAGGTTAGTTACACTTTAATCAGTAACTATCAGCATCTCATCTGTGTTCCTTCACCCTCTATGTGTATCTGTACATGAAAATAGTAATTCAGACTGGACAATGAAATTATCATAGACCACCAGAATTCAGCACCTGCTCCAACATGATCGATCAAGCTTTTACTGCCTTGAGAAGATGTCTAAAGAGTCAAAAGCAGGGGTCTCCAACCATAGTCGTTGAGATCTACTGTCCTGCAGGTTTTAGATGCATCCTTGCTCCAACACTGCTGAATCAAATTATTGAAGTATATCGTAGACATGCTATCAAGTTTGGCATAGACGTGGTATCGAGCCATTGATTGGATTCAGATATATTAGAGCAGAGTTGCATCTATAGAACATTAGACCTTGAGGATTAGGGTTGAAGGCGCACTATAAGGCACACCGCATTATAAGTCGCACCTTCAATGAATGGGCTATTTTAAAACTTTTTCCATATATAGGCTGCACCGCATTATAAGGCGCATAGAATAGATGTTACAGTAGAGGCTGGGGTTACGTTATGCATCCATTAGAAGGAGCTGCGCTACAGGGAATGTCAACAAAACAGTCAGATAGGTCAGTCAAACTTTATTAATAGATTACAAACCAGCGTTCTGACAACTCC